>VSWD01000010.1:61864521-62160360 GCA_033119305.1 Pinctada imbricata | reverse complement strand
ATGCAGCACCACAACAAAACACACCAAAACACGTAAATATGATAACATAGAGTAGAAAAGCACAACAAGATAACCCAATCTACAGTCTCTGAATGTCGGTCGGAATTCTCGTGTGATAACATGCATGAGTTCGCTAAAGCCGGCAGAGCACGGACTGTATTTCGTACGTCCTTCATTTTTATATCCATTTACATATCCATCAGTGTATTGCTCGGGCTCCTGTGTCATGCTGTTTTGATTGTATGGTCATACAGTTAGATAGTTATTTAACACATCTATTGTGTGTTCTACATACCTCTTGGTAACCGGAAAGTGGACGGGTTGTGCGCATGTAATCCGGAGAACCACACCATTTGCTACTGGCGCAGCTGATGACCGCCTACAGTCGGCACCGGTTGCCAATTGGTCTCGTTCGTTTTTGTGCGGTCTATTGTGTTTGATGTTTCTGTGTTGTGGTGTCGTTCCTTGTCCTTTTTGCGTCTGCTACTGTGCATATCAACTCTGTGTTTTTGCACGTATTTTTGTGTTTTGCTGTGGATGATGCAGCCGAGTGTTATTGGATATCCCCTCCTTTCAATATAATGTATCTCAGGACACTTAGGTAGATAGTTCGTAATAGATACATTTTACTGGCTTACCTGATTATTTGTCTTGTCAATATTAATTTCTCATGAACCTATATCCACAAGTCCATCTGTATAATGTTCGAACGGTAGATAATACATGAGCTCACTTCAGCTTAGAAAAGCACAGACAGTTATTGGGACCTATTCACACAGATTTCTTGTTAATCGCTTGCGTCGTATAACGTTAAAATTAATTAGGCATCGTATTTTCTTTCGTAATGGGGAAGGAGTGGGTCTTCATCAAAACTTGGTTGAAGCACACAGCAAAACAATAACGCCCAAATACAAAATCACGTAGCAGGCAAACACAACAACAAAGGAACAAGGAAAGGCAAACACCAAAGACTATACAATACACAAAAGACCGCACATAATTCAACGAGACCAAATGGAGACCGGACTCCACATACATGTATGATGTCCATCTGCCACGTTAGTAGCAAATGGTGATGTTATCCGGATTGTGTGCGCATAATCCTCCACCTTATTCATCCGGTTAACCAGTGGTTTGAATAACTTTTCGATGATGCCACAAACACGATCATTTCTTGACGAGACAGCAAACATAGACAACAAGACAACGAACAGAGAAGTCCGCGTAATCGATCTAAAGAGGGGGCAATATGTATAATATGTATTGCACATATTGCGTCCATAGTCAGCTGCCGGTTTCCTCTTGCTCATGTATTGTCTATTTTGTTATCATTTATGATTTTGTGATCGCTCTCATTTTCTGGTTAATGTCGCGTCTTTTGTGGGTTTTCGCGAGCATTATGACTGAGTAGACATTATAGTGACGTCATGTTGAAGATCGGTCCCTTCTGTTTGCGAAGGTGAGGATGCATTTATGCTAATGTAATTTTGCATATGAATATATTCATATGCGAGAAAACAACTTCAGTTTATTTTTCCAACTTTCAAATTCATTTAGTTAGATGAAGATCTAAATGTATGGAAAAATTGTGAGTTTATGGAAAACGTATCAACTTTAAAATTAATGGCGCATGAATAAATATAGATACGGACAATTTGCTCCATCATTATGCCTAGGTAACTTTACACAATCTGGGTTTGAGGTACATCAAATAGTACGTATTTGATAAAAATAAGATGGATTTTGTTAGATATTCCCATTAAAGTATCAACATTAAACATTCTACAATATCAATAGCACCGAGAGTAAGTGAGCTGTAACTTTTTTGGGGGATGTTTATAATAATTTTTACCCTAAAGTAACAATTCGTATCTTATCTTGTAAATGACTAAATTGGAATATAAATTGTCTAATATTTGAAATTTATGACTTTCCGTCAATGCACTATTGCTTTCTAATAGATAATAACGTATTTATCTTGATTTCAAAGTTTTTGAATTTACTGAAATAGCAGGATGAACGCGATGAGAGTTGCAAATTTGGAAGATAAAATCTTGGTTGATCTTTTATGGCAGCGGGGCGTTACCCAGGCTACTATGTATTCGTGTTTGATATAAAACGTTGCAAATATTAAGAAAATTTAATTCTACTTCACACGGTATTAAAGTAATAAGAAAAAACAAAAACTCTTGAGCTCCTCTATCAATCAAAATGAGTGAGTTTTTGAGTAAAGATACACATAAGATAAAACATAAACTTTTACTTATTAGCACGACGCGCTTTTACATTGTAGCTGCACTGGATTCTGTGTTTCGTCTTCTTCTGAATGTCCGATTTTTCTTTTCTTGTAAGAAAGTTCTATTAAATATTTTTTTAAGAATTTGTGAGGATTTTTTTTTTATTGCACTATCATTCTTAAGTTGTACAAATTAAGAAATTCAAATTGTACACATCTACATCATATGAGTGCTTTTTTTGTTCCTAGCATTCACACTTCTTTTGTCCCTCCCCCTCAAGATGATCAACTTTCACACACAGATACCAATAACCTTGTGAGGATTTTAATTGTGAATTTATGGTTAAAGTTATATTTGATTAAATAGACATTCATTTATACAGAACATATATTCCAACATTGATAATGATATTCTTGAATTTCCTGGATAAACCCCCACAACTATCACATACGACGTAACAAAGGTAAACAGACAACAAATCACAAATCTCTACTGCTTGACAGTATGGACGTAGGGACTGAGAAACCATCCCTCCAATTTCTATGAAGTTTCTCCATAATAATCCCTCCCTTATTTGTTTAAAGTAAAAGGTCCGTCACTGTAAATGACCGAAAAACAAGACAATGAAAATAAAAAATAATTTTCTTTGAAAAAAAGAAATTGCATGTAGATAATAATGCTGTGTTGTGAACCCCACAAATTATGTACTCTGTAGATGTGTGAAAAGGGTTCTGCAAGCCTACTTTCTGTTGATGCATGTAGCAGTGTCAGTATTGTGGGTGTGTCGATTCAAGGTTTTGACAATGCACTTCATGGTGCCAGAAGTCCTGAAGGTGAAAAAGCAGTTTGTAATTTTTGTAAAATTTATACAAATATAAGTCAATGTCATAAGGATGTGAAGGATGGTTTTCTTTACTTTGTTTTTGATAAACCAATCAGTACTATGATAGAATATCATAATGAGAGCCCCCCCCCCCCCCCCCCCCCCGAAAAAAAAAAAAACCAAACAAACAAACGTGGAGTCAAGAAATCATAACAAATAAAATACGTCATAGAAAGACATAATTCTATATATCCTAAAGTTATCCAGAATATCAAATTACATCTCTTTACACATGTGAAGTACGTGTGTGTACTTTTTGTTTACTTGGAGACACATTTCGACATTTTCCAAAAACCTGACATCATTCGTGAATTTCAGGTGCACTTTCCAAATGACTGGTTGTCCTTTTCAATTTGTTCCCAATTCTCTGTGAATCGAATTTATTTATCCCTTGTGCATTTTTACATGACACTTGAAAAATCAGATTTAGTACGTTTCAAAGCATATAATTTCACATTTATTGGTTAGCTTGTAACTTTAAACATTTTATCATAATTGGTCATAATGATTATGCATTTTTGAAAAGAGTATAATATCTTACGATGGGATAAGTATGCTAGTTATATTTTAATTGCTCGAATCGAAAAGAGTTGCACTTTGTTACTTTAAGGATGTCTTCGTATGAACTAAATGAATCTATTTATTCCCCCATCTGTTTAAAAAAGAAGCCCCATGGACATATATTTAGATAATTATTAATCTTTAAAAGTAGCAATGAAGTGTTTCCGTATAGGAAAGTTTAAATATTGCCTACCGCAGACTTTACTTTAGATGGAGTATGGGTTCGAGACAGTATCGAATTTCTGAACATCGCAAAGAGCTGTTCGTAGCCGGTAAATATTACAAATTATACAAAAAGATTATTCCTTTAAAGCCTTATGTAGTCGTATTAGAGTACGTTTACTGTCACTTTTAATAAAACATAGACTAAAGACTACCCAGCCCCTGTCGCCAACTTTGAGTGCTCATTTCTCATTTTTCCTTTAACGAACCTGTTTTGTTTGCCGATATCTTGTGATCGAGGAAGAATATATCTTTAAATCAAGTTTAATCAGGAAAATGAAAAAATAAAAGGGAAAGAAAAAATAAAAATACGTAGGAGGCATACAAATTATTTCTTCATGCATGATACTAAGTGTCAAATTCAACACCATATAATTATATGTACATGTTCTCAGACATAATGAATCTTTTTTTTTTAAATAATAACATGTCGAAACGTCATTACATGTTTTAAAATTATGTTATTTGTAAAAGAAAGAAAACGCGCATTGTGCTGTATATAAAGGAAAGAAAAAGCTTATTCAAAATTTGTGAATAATTTTACAAGTGTTATCTGTTGGTTTGACTGATTAGATTTCAATGCATAGTTGAATAATTGAAAGATGGATATATAGTTAACCGACGAACAATAGCTCAATATTTTGACTTTTGTTTCCAAAAGCATAAAAATTGCTTACTTTAACAATGTTATTATACTATGGCAACTTTCATTGACACGAAACAATTCTTATCTAAACTTCTGTTATTAGTCTCATTGTCGCAGGTAGAAAATTACAATCAATGCGTTATTCATTTTCAACTTTTGAAATGCAACACTGAAACATTTAAAACATTCGCAAACAAAGAATAATGGGACTGGTCACAGGGTGCCAATTCATGTCACTTTTATCATAAACGCTTTCTGAAATTGCAACAAATTGTTTAGGTGAGACATAGTTTTGGTGCCGCATGCCGGTGTTTTATCCAAGCAGACGACAAAACAGATACTATCTGACCAAATAGATGAACGGTTTCCATTCGGAGCATACGTTACACCCTATGGTTTTCACCTTGAATTTGAAAATACCAGTGAAACTTAATATTGGTTAATTTCATGATTTAGATAACCACTTAATAGCACATTTAATGACAATGTCTGATAATACACATTGTAACGACCCCTGTCATTTTTATGAAGACATCATCATCTTTCTTCCTCAAAAGGAGCAGCTGATGGTTTTAAAAGCAGACGGCACTCAGATTTTCAACAAAGTGTTATCTGAAAAGATTTCAAGTCCCGATAGATAATTGTAACAGAAAAATAATTAACTGTAAGGAGACTATCGGCTTATTAAAATGATTTTGAAATTAGCGATTTAAAAGTTTAATGACGAATTTCCTGCCCATTTCACTTGGCATTTTTGCATTATGGTCAAAACGAGGCTGTCAGGTATTTGGATGATCTATTGAGTCAAGATGGACGTCACCCATTGTCTGAGTTAGTATAGATTAACTATAGACCACATATCGTGTTCCCCAAGTAGTTACAGACAAGTGGTCAAACAGATTTAGAAATCAATAGCAAAATTATCAATGTTCACAAATTTTTAAATTTCATTAAGCAAATTATCATATTTGCAAAAACACGTAAACTGTAATATACCAAAGAAAATTACGGTGTAGCATTTCATAATTCGTTTACTAAATCAATATTGCAAAGGGGAATTTTATTTGGAATATGATAAGCAGACATGCACATGTAATTATCCCTTGCAGTGATTGAATATCATTTTCGTGTGCTTTGCTTTGTGTTTTTACGCTTCTCTTGTCATAAACATTTTGACTCTTATTCTATTAAGCAACCTTACTAACATGGATGTCATCTTAATGGTGAGGTATTCAACATCATAACACGGCAGTCTTTGAACTATGTCAAATTAGTATATGGCAATATTAAAATAAAAAAATGAAGACAATTTGATAATTCTCTACTGGCGCCTAAATCCAAAAACATATGCGACAATAAGAGCAGATTTCGACTAATTTTACCGCAGAAGGTCGAAAAGGGGTCATTTTGAAAGTGAATAAAATGCATTTATTGAAAATGTTTTTTCATGCAAAAAAGATTCAGTGTTAATTAAGACCCAAATTGTTGCAGCGTGTCCGGCTTGCATTTTCACCACGAGTGGTCAGTGCGTGCTCTGGTCTGAAACGTGGAGGAAATAATAGTAATTTAAGCCATTGAGCTCCATGCAAGATCAACTGTACAGAATGAAAAACGGTCTGTTACCCATTACTAATGCCATATTGTACATAGCCTAAGGTGCTTTACAAATGCACTTAGAATAGTGCATTCTGACACTTCAATGATAAAGAAACGTTGAAGTCATTATACATTTGAAACTTTATTGTAAACCTTAATCGTGTTTGTTCAGTAAAATGGATCCATGTGCAATTCGCACTGAAAAGATGCATTCCATAATCTGTTAACAAAGCCTTTCAGTGCCGACATGTCCAAAATCGAACACTCACATGTCAGTTGTAATTGAGTTGGTAATTTTTGTGTTAGTTTTGTATTTATCCAAAAGAATATATTTGAGCGCTGAATGTCAATTAACTATTATATTTGTAGCAGTTTCTTAACAAAACTTTCTGCATTGTTCATAGAATCACAGAATAAAAGATGACATGAATAATTATACTTATCTTAATCCATCACATGAGAGTATGACACATTGACCAACTGTGATGACGCAACTCTGTATAAAGTGACATGTACAGATTCTTTCTGAATGAAACATAGTTCATTTCAATCGCAAATGTATCATACTCGTCTGTTTGTTCATTTGATGGCGCGATCTTCAACATATTATATCTTATGTAAAACAAGCCCGCGCAATATAATTGATTTCCTTTTTGTTATTTTGTTTTGTCTTGTTCATGTTTGTCAGCCGTTTTTATGTTATTGCTCTCGTTGTATTTTTGAGTCCCTGGTTAGGTTTGTCCCTAAATTAGATTTCAAATTTTGATACTTGTGCGTTTCGTAGTAAGAGTTGTACTTATCATGAGTCTTGTTGGAGATCACCTACTGACATATTAGGGGGGGGGGTTAACGGGGGTTACCCCTCTCCCCCTCCCTCTCTCGCCTCTTCCTCCCTCTTTCCTTCCCATCCCTTTCACTCTTTCCTCCCCCTCCCTCCCCCTCTATTCCCCTTCCCTTTATCCTCTATCCCTCCTTCCCCTCCCTTACCCCTGTCTACTCCCTCATATATGTACATATACTTGTATTTACCTCCAGATATATGTTAGAAATATCTATATGTTCATGTTCATGATGATATTTGTAACCTACTTCATAATTCATGAAAATAAATTTATTAAAAAGATCGATAAAGCTCTCTGAAATTCAAAAGTAAAAAATAATCAACAGCAAATACCATCGTTTGTTTGTTCTGTAAGATGAAAACACACTGCTACAGTTAACATTAAAACTTGCTATTATACATCGTAATCGCCATTTGTGTAAAATCAACCCGAACGTAAATTTTTCTGCTCTAAAATGATGCTTATGAATTTGAAGACGTTAAACATTCATCAGATGCTAACATTTAATCAGAAGCTAGTTAAAAGTGGGAGTGTTGTGCGCACGTAATCCAGGATAACCACACCTTCTGCTATTTCGTGGCAGATGGCCGTCGTAATTCGGCACCGGTAGCCCAATGGTCTCGTTGGTATATGTGTAGTCCTTGCGTTGATGTCTGTGTGTGCGTTGACGTTCCTTGTCCCCTTTGCGTCTCTTTCTGTGCTTGTCTGCTCTGTGTTGTTGCACTGGGTGTTTTGGGGTTTTGCTGTGGGTGCTGTAGCCTGGTGTTGTTGGAGATCCCCACCTTTGTTTTATTCCTAAGAACATTCAATTCTTGGAAAAACAAAGCTAATAACGAGATTTAATCTTTGTTCAAAATCGAACGGAATTACACAAAAATACATTAATCACAAAAAGAAAGAAAAGGGAAAGGAAAATACATAACAAATATAATTGCAAAATTAGGGGAACCATTTTCATTGTGTAATGGGGTCTTTCAACAGGTAGACAAAATTCAAAAAATGAAACTAAGTCATTATTACAATTTAGTAGAATGAACATTTCATAACTTGCAACAGATTTAATTTATACATTTTGACAACAGTACATTTGGCCATTTTTAAGCAATTACTTAATCATGAAATTATTTAATAAAGTACTAAAAAAATATATATATACGCCTTCGACTAATTAAAAGAAAATGGCCATGCATTATGTTACAGACCACGGCTTTCCTTTTCAATAATATAACTAATATGAAACTTAATCATACTTGGGCGGTGAGAACGGTTCTGTCTTTTATTCACTTTACAACAAAAGAAAATATAATTCAAAATGTACTTTTCTCCCGATGGTGACGAACTTTTTCCCTTTGTATTCCATATCACAAAGGGAGAGAAGACGTAAATGAGATACTATCAAAATAATCCATTAGATATAATTCAGTGGATATCAAGATTTAGAAACTTGATCCTGGCCATTACATTTTGTCCCTATGATATCTTTACATGGATCCTCTTTGATACTTTTGAATCAAAGCATGAGAAAGGAATACTGTGTCCAAATGAATGTAATTTGCATTGTTCTCATATGAATTTTAAAAGTTTTATTTGAACTATTCTTTGAGATAAGATAATTTCGTCACAGTAATGTGTATCCCCGGGATACAACGCAAGGACAGGGTAGTGGGAAAAGTGAAAAATTGGCTGGTATTAAATTTCCCATCAATCCTACCACATGTCGATTTCTTCTTTTTTATCTCCCCTGAAGATGAACCCAAATTACTAAGAAAACGAAGCTTGATACACGTCTTATTAGCTGATTTCATGTAGTCAGATTCCTCATCTTGATATTTCTCAAATATGTTCTTTTTCAGGGAAAACGTGTAATTTCATTTACCTTGAAACTTCTTTATTCCCCATAATTTGATTCGTTTCACCAAATCATTCTTTAAGAGGTATACACGTGTCCCTTGTAACTAGCCCTGTTCCTCCCTCCGTCCCCTATCAACGAAGTGCTTCCCCGTCTTTAACTTTTATTGAAACAATTAACTCTTTTCCTAAGTTATCATGTCTTTTTGGTCACATTGTGTCATGTTACTAAGGTTCGACTTACTTATTGATTCCTCTGACAGTATGAATACAAGTTGTTTTTGAGACAAGATACTATTGTATATAAAAAAACACATTGATAACATGGAATGACAATAACAAAAATGAACAACTCGAACTAAAAGAAAATTCATTACATTCTATTCCGTTACAAAGTAAATGTGATTCGTCGAATGGTCAATAATTATAAATTCAAAAAAAGCAAACACAAACAAAACGAAATAAAACAAACGAAACAAAATCAAATTAACGTTGCATTTCGCGCACTCAGTCTTAAGATTAAAGTGCTCTAATTCTAACTCGTGTCAAAATTGAGTCGAGAATACTCCTTTCTTAATGAGATCCTCATGAATATTCATATCGAATCGAAAGCGAGGCTACCGGCGGTTCGTTACGAAGCACAACAAATATGGCGACTTTGACATACGCACGTGTATATTGCATCTCTAAGACGATGTATTCCGTTACGTTTCTTCCATATAGTGAAGGATATTATTAATGAAACATTAAAATAAGAAACTGAAGATAATTTAGGCAAAATACGCAGAGGGACCGTAGATTCTCCACTGCCGAACTAGCAAGTGCAGTGTCAACTGCAGGTACAGGTCAATGCGGCACGACAGGATGAACGTGTCATGTGCACATGTGTCTCTCTAAATTCAGCTGCAACTGCTGTCGAATAAATGAAGACCAGGTAAGCAGCTTAACAACTCGCTATTGTAATCATATCCAAATCAATTGAAATGTCTAAACTCTTAACACTTGCAGGCTATGACCCCTCCCCCCCCCCCCCCCCCCCCTATATAAAAAGGGGAGGAGGGGTCAATTGTATGTATTTTACCCCTCTTCCCAAAATATTATTTAATTACAAATTGATGATAGAGTTACTAAAACTTTTATTTAACAATATTTAACATCAGGAATCTAGAAAATTTCCAGTGGAAGGATATTCCAATCTTGATGGTGTTGATGAAATTTAAAAAAGAAAATAAAAAATAAGGTTTTTTGGCGAGGGCTTTCCTGACCACTCTTACCAATCTCCAATCTAGATCTGGGCTTGTGTACTTAAGCCAAATATTCTTTTCTTTCTTGAACATATTTACTTCCACATGCATCATGGTACATGTACAAAGAATATACTATACATGTATATTCTAAATCTGAAATTTTATTCTTACAGTGTACAGACAATATGAAAACTAGAGATGATTGATCAACGCGTAAAGCCTATGCCCTACAGGAAGTTTCTTGCATTAAGGAGAAAAAGGGTTCCAACTTCATTTATGATAAAGGTATGATATATAAATCAAAGTCTAATGTGTTTAGATAATTAGTACTAGGTATAATGTACAGTGTAACATCAGAGTATTATTATTAAAATAAATTTTAAATCGAATTGTTTGAGATGTTTCATGCACTTTTATATTCTGTAAGATTTGGTTTTCTCATTTCACATTTCAAAATGTTACTATATATACAAGTATTAATTTGAAAATGATTCACTTAAAAAAAATGTCATGTAAGATAAAAGTGAAACATTTGTGTATGAACCATTTAGTATTTTCTTTGATTTATTTCAGGTCACACTACCTGCATGAAGCTTTGAATCTTCTTTATATTTGTGGGATGTGACTATTGGCATACCTTACCATGACATTTATGAATGAGTTCTGCAGCCAGAGATGTAGTCTAGTACATTATTAGTACTAATGTATTGTTATGAAATTTCTCATAAACAAACATTGTATTAGATAATAAATAAACATCACAATTAGCCTTGTTTGACTGTTCCATGTACTTACATAATTGTTGAGAAATGTCAAAGGTTATTTGATAAATATAATAAAAACACATTGACTTCAAGGCACACATACTATTTTTTCATAATTATAGTCTAGTACAATTATTGAAATGTACTGGCAATAGGAGCAACTGTTTTGACCTTTTGGGGGATTGACTTCTCAAAAAAAGATCTGGCTCAATTTTTTTTTATCAAAAAAAAAAAAAAAAAAACCAGAGAAAAAAATCAGTGTCATACAATCAATGTTGATTTAGAGATGAAAATCAAGCAGTTGCTCCCTGAATTGTTAAATCATTTCATCTTGTGGATAAAATCATGTCACAGCTGATTTTCACTAGTTTTGTATGTATAATAATCAAAAGAGGAGGAGGCAATGAGTTTGTTCACCTTACTCTGCTTTTGGAAAAGTGTGTGGACGCTTTATGGGGTCAGTCTGTCTGCATGTCTGTCAGTCATAAAATTACCTTGAGCATTATTTTTGAAATGTTTGTGAAGGGGTTTTCATATTCCTTCATAATTTTGATACCCAGTTTTTGTTTGTCGTGGAATTTGACATAATTTTGTGATAACACCCATGTATATTTTTCAATTTACTTGTTCCAAGGCCATATTTCTTATCATGTGCACAACTTTTGACGTAACATCTAACTTATAAAAAGGATTCATATTTCACACTTGCACCTATAGTCTCTGTCAGAAAAAGAATCTTAATATATCTGTCCTAGATGCTTAACAAGAAAGAATTCATGGCAAATACAAAGTAGTGTTGAACGCATTTTGAGCTCAAAACAGCTCTTATTCAGCAGTCATCACTAATATTCTCTTAACAAACATTTTGCAGAAATGTACAAAAAGAAGAGTCTGAGCACCAACGCGCTTACGGTTGCTCGATGTTCTAACCCATAGTACATCACGCAAGCTAGATAAATTCATGTGTTTCAAACCAATCCATAGTCACAGCACATTCTCTTTCATTTTCACATTTTTAAAAGAAATATTTTGAGCAAAAATACTTTAAATGATGACCTTGACATTTGTTCAAGAGTTTGGTAAAACGTCAACTAAACCTTTTTTCATGTAAAACAAAGCATACCGCATGATAGTGTAATTTAAAAAAAAATGTTTAGCGTACGTCTGCTACTATTCATATGTTCCTTTCTCAGCCAAAATATAACGCAAACAGACCTTCGGTCTGTTCTGTCTATGTACAAGATTTCTGAAAACTAAAGTTACAAATGGACTGTGTGTTCTATCGGGTGGAATGGGTCCTTTTATGTATATTTTTATATAGATATGGGCCCGAGATACGGAAAACACAGAAATCATGACCCACTTATATTATAAAATTGCTACCTAAACATATATTGCTAAAGTGGACCTGTAATATTCGCTGCATGTCTGTAACCTGAAAACGACCACCTGATGACGAGACGACTGGCAGTACTGTCTCTAGAATTCATCGAAGAACTTTTTTTCAATTTCGCGATTTAATCCTGAGGGTTGGGGGGATGGGGGGGGGGGGGGGGGGGGGGCTGGCAGTTTTTGGAAATAAATATTCTGACCCAGAAAATGTTGAAAATAAATAATCTGACCCTCTTTGTTGCAGAAATAAATATTCTGGCCCACATATGTGTTCAAAATGTATAAATAAATAATCTGACCCGAAAAAATTTGCCAGATCAAATGGTCGTCCCCTTAGGAGGGGGACTTGAAGATTTTACAAGATAAAAATCTGGCTTTGGAATTTTGACCAAAAAGGGGGAAAAAATCCGATACAAAGGGCAGGCGCAAAGCGAAAAATCTGGATCATTTACCGAAAATAAATAAATAAATAATAGAATGCTCAAAAGAAAATTTTGACCGGTAAAAGTCTTGCTGCCCCCTCCCTCGTAAAATGATCTGCTCCGATTCCTACAAATAAAAAATGGGTCATTTCATCATCTAAGCTCTGCACATCTCACAGAGAATTGGAATTTTAGGATGCAAATTAGTAGAGAAACGAAGAGTTTTGAAATGTATTAATTTCAGAATTTAGGCTTTATATCTCAAAAAAAAAGTAACTAGATATAACCTAGATGTGAAGACCCCCGAGTTGAAAGGTGCAATTTAGATAGAAGTCACGTTTTCAATATTAGGTTTGATTATTTATAAGGATATTTCGACGCTGTTACAGTGGGAAGGAGCTTATATGCTGGCCTTTTTTTTTAAATTGTTGCGGTTGGTTTGATTATTTATTTATTTATTTGTTTGTTTGTTTGTTTGTTTTGCTTTGTTTTGTTTTTTTGCTGTTTTTATTTGGATGGTTTTTTTCCGGAGTGGTAGCTTTTTACAAATGCACATGCTGTCAACCCCCCCCCCCCCCAAAAAAAAAAACGGGGGGGGGGGGTCTGATAAAGATGCCGGATCTGTCCTAAATACCCCCATTAAGTATATTGAATTATTGATCCAATGACGGTACAAATAATTTACTCATTATAAAAAAGTTTCACTATAACAAGGGATATACATTACACAGAAAAGCAGGCAACGTTTGCGTGTGTTCCCATGTACAATGTAAATGTCACATACGGTCATTGTGAAAATGAATTATGTAAATACTGTACGTTAACAAATAATGACGTGAAATATATGTTTAAAAAGATTAAAAAGAAGAATTATCGAAAAAATCCTAATAGCCATGCAATATTAACGACGTTTCGTCTTTTTAAAACCGCGCACTTGCTATTTAGTAAAGACGACGCCATATTGTTTATACTGGATACCACCGGTAGCCTCGTTTTCGATTCTTAGGTGGCGCTTATGAATATTCGTTAAGAATGGAGTATATCAATGGAACCGTTACGACTTGTTCTATCTGGTATGCTTACATAACTCAAAGGCATAAAAGCTATCGAATTTTTATCTTTTTCTCATTTTGGATCAGTAACAAAGTGTTCTATATCCATTTTTTTCTTTGTAATGAAAATGTATCTAAAATCTTAATGGAAGAGTGTTTTATTTTCAAAAGATCAAAGGAAGCCGACATAGTTTTGTTCTATCTCCAACAAAATTTTATGGAATTCTTGTAAGTTGTTTGTAAGAAGTGTTCTAACGCCATTTTTGGCCATCTGGATTGAAGAAGATACAACGTTTTGAGGACTATAAATTTATGTTTCATTATATTGCCTTCCTCAAATTTTCATGGTTGTACATGTATGATTAGTATGAATTTTATTTCCAGGCACTTAAACTTCAAAGTCGATTTTCTCGAAAAGTGGTAAATGGTAGTTATAACACTATAAGACTACCCTTTTGTCTACATACCCTAAATAATCTAATTTGTACCTCTACATTTCATAGGTTTACATACGTCATAAATCAGTACTTTTATCTTTGAAGGTCCGGCCTCTCAGTCACGTGATCGGTGATATTGATAGATTCCCCTCACCTGCCTAATTAAGCATCTTTTGGTGGAGTATCAAGTGACAAATTGGAAATTGGATATAGCCACTCTTTCATGTAATTGCAAAAGTCATATAAAAGCACAACATGCAGTGAAAATAGAATACTTGCGAAATTACTGCCATTGTAAAAATTTCCCTCATTTCTCTATACCAATGAATTTTCAATACGCTTTTATTGACATGACGCTAACGAATTATAAGATATTTATTTGCATTGTTGTGAAATATATCTTGAAAAAGATTAAGTTTCAAAGATTCGCTAACTTCCAACATCGCAACAATGTGAATTTTATCCGATGAGTCCTGGTTTGCTTGAAAGGCAAAAATTATTTGTATTTGTAAAATCTCCACAGGAGATAAGGAAAATTGTCCAGCTGCTTCACTCCATTACTTCCATGCTTCAGATGTCAGCAGTATTTTGAAATTGACCATATACCCCTATACAATAGAAATGATCATATTGAACTATATATATGCTCTATCGTAATAATGTAGTGTTTAGTGTACTCTGGCACCAACAGTCCACCAACATAGATACCAACATATATAGTGGTAGAAATTATCAATATTAAAAAAATATGTTATATCGTGATAATTCAGAGTTTAGTGTACTCAGGTACCAACAGTCCACCAGCATATAGGTACGAACGTCATGGTAGAAATTATCAATATTGAAATATATGTTCTATCGTGATAATTCAGTGAAAACACACGTGCATTTCAACAAAAAATGTACGTAACTATAATCAGTTATGTTCGAGGTCGAAAGAGAGGAAATCCATATAGTGAATATATGGAGAACAAAATTCAAGATATGATTAAAATATATGCCAAAAAGCCAGCTAAGGATAGAGCTATGCCATTAGGGAGATACCCCTTAGTTTCAGAATGATATATCAAATATGATATGATAAATACGCCCAGGACAAGTTACCGCCTACTGCATTTTAGAGGGACTTAGGGTTGAAATAATGACATGAAAATTTCTCAGAAGGCTTTTAGACATATATTTTCCTGATTATGAAAGAAATAATCTCATCCGGTCGCTAGATTTGTTAAAATAACAAGAAGAGGATTATTGACATGAATTCTGGGGTTGGGGAGAGGGTACTAGGTGTATTCAATCTATCAATGTGGTCGTTTACTTCGGGATTATTTCATAAAAAGGCACCATACTATCAAGTAAAGGTTACTTTTATTACTGTGAAAGCACTGGAACAAAATATTTCAGTTTACAGAAAAAGGAGCCAAATAGGCGGTAACTGGTCCTGCAGTCTTGCAAAAAGTGTCCAATTTCAGTTACACTTTAAGATATTATATAAACAAAATGATAAAAATTTTCAGAGAAAAACGTATATAATCCAGTGTGATAAGGGTACACCATTGTCCACCCAAAGTTTCAATCAAATATTTCATCAATTACAACTGTTATCAGCAAAAAACCCTGAAAAATAGGCGGCCACTTGTCCTCCACCAGTATATTTTACAAATACTAATGTGCAGAAGCACAGTAAAACTAGACGAACGATACCCCCGGGACTAACAGTCCACCAGCAGAGATATATGTACCATCCTTGTGGTCCAAAGTATCATGATATTGAAATACATGTTACGTCGTCATAATTTGAGGCACCAAATACAAAGTAAATTGTGATACAGTGACTCTAATTTAGAATTGATACTCTAATTCAAAATTGAATTATATTTTGCTTGTAGATTCTTGAATTTTGTTACTGCTTACATGTATGTCTGTTTTCAAAAAACTAAAAATTAAAAAAAAAAAAAAAAAAAAAAAGACGATTCATTAAAAATCATAAAGTAAATATTTACATCAACATCTCTTATATTTTTTATGTATTTTGTATCGTAGTAAAATTGAATTAGTCTACCAGAAAGATTGAAGGGGTAGAATCCTGAGAAAACTATTTGCCTTTCTTACAAACACTTGTTGATAAACATGTTAAAAATAGAAATATGAAACTGATATTACATTTGTATTTTCATATTTGAATTAAATTTGTTTATCTCGTTTGTCTTCTTCCATTTGGTTGTTTCAACTTTCAAACTTTCCAACAACAAAAAAAAAAAACCCAAAGAAAATGCCTTATATAATCCAATATGGCACAAAAAAAAAATAGATCAGAAATAAGTAAATTTTAATCTTGCATTTACTATCTAACAACTGCACACAGAATGCTTGTGATTAGCTAATACATATTAATCTATTTATAATTAGTGTATCTTTCGAAATTTGAAATATTGCCTGACAAAAAGTAATCTACATTGAAAATGATAGGAGCTTGACATAAAGAAAATAATCATTTTTGTTGTCTACTATCTGTTCTGTAAATCAACCAATTGTTGAAATCTGTTATCTAAACACGAATATCATGTGACACGCATGCGTCTTTGAAGTTACGATCGCTAACTATTGGCACAGGCTGATACTAATTCTAAATGTTTAATTTCGTTAATTATTTGAAAACTAATTAAATTCTATTGAATATGAATGAATTTAAGTATTTAAAAAAAACAAAAACGTTAAATATATGTTTTTATTGAGTTGTAACTTTTTTTTTACTGAAACTGGCGTTCAGTTTGACAATTTCAAATCTAAGGGCTCTTCAAGAATTAGGCGATATAATTCAAGAACTTTTTAAATCGTTATTTCATGATTCAAGTTGAACAGTTCTATAAATTCATGGAAGCTTCAGAAAAATTAAAAAAATCATTGTGTATGTTTTACAATACTTGATGCAACCTTTCAGTTTTGCCAATATTGGTACCAGAAAGAAAGTTTTCCATCATTGCATGTATTATAGCAGAAATTTAGAAATGTCCATCGCCTTATATACATGTACCCTTTTTTCAAAGACTCTACTTTTATATGTTCTGTTAGTCTTGAATTTCTTTGATATTGAAGAAAATGTGCGTTTAAATTAAAACATGCAACAAATGTTATGAATACAGTAGACAACAATGGCAATGACTAAAATGAACACTGAGTCTCACACCAGGAGTTCACACAAAACAAGTGAACACTCTACTGAAACACAAAACATAAAGGAAAAGACCTAAAAGGAGTGAGTGAATGTCAATCCAAAACACAAAAATACAATCTGTGGGCATAAACCAGGGAAAATGCAGTACTATACAAAACAAACAATGCATTATACAAAAAATGAGGTGAATCCCATATGGAGATGAGATCAGGTGCCAGGGATAGTAATCCTCTCCCACTAGCTAACAGCACCCATTACTTTAACCGTGTAGAAAATGCCAAAACCGTTGAATGTTTCAATCAGTGAGTGAACGTCAAAAACGGCTAACATCAGAATCCAAAATGTTTAATCAATGGACAAACAAACCTTGAAAAATGCAGAGGTCAACCACACAACTAAACGTTCTGCAAAGAAGCAAAAATGGATCTCTGATGGAAATAATATCAGGAACCTTGTGGAGAAAGGATCTTTTGTTGCATAAAAATGCACAGAAAGGTCAAAATCGGTGAATGAAGGGAGGAGATCTCCAACAAGACCCCTTTGCAGCATCAACAGCAAAACACCAAAACACCCGATGCAAAAACACAAAAGACGAGTACAGCACGAGACGGAAAAGAGACACACGACATGTAAACATCAAACACAAAAGACTACACATAAACCGACGAGACCAATGGACAATCGGTGCCGACTTTGGACGGCTATTTGTCATGTATCAAATTCGATATATTGGATGGTTCTAGCTTAAAATATCTGTCAAAAATATCTTTCAACATTGTGGACAACGAGATGTTATGTAGTGGTTTATATTGTTTTCCTTGCATCATCCAAAACTTTCTACAGTGATATAACCATTCGCTCATATACGACCTAGCCCTTTTGAGTAGATCTCTGTAAGTCTCTTTGCTCTCAGAACAAAGTCTTTGCGGTTTGAGCTTATTCCGGAATATACTAACGTGCCACCGCAGCACGTTGGATTTAGACAATTTTGCAACCAAACGAAACTTTGGAGTGTTAATTGCAATATTTATAGCAATCGGTGTGGTTGCCCGGATCTCATTCACACAACCTTTACACATTTAAACAAAAGAAAAACCTCGTTGAAAATATCACAATCAAGATTGATGCAACATTTACATCCTTCTTCCACATGTTTAAATTCTCATACGCATATTAACCTTGCCAGATGCATGTACTTGAAAAGATAGACCCCTCTATCAATTCAGCCTTCGAAATAACATCAGAAATTGCTATTCGAAATGAATATAAATTCACACTGTTAGGGGCCATTTAATTTGATTGAAAAAGACGCAAGAGAAAAATAGAGTTAATCAGTGCAGCTATCATAAATCGTAAATAGAACAAATTTTAAACGGAATTCATTGCAAAATCAAACAGTATGACTTTATCATCTTTTTGTAACAAACCCAGTATGTCATCATCACGTCTAGGGTGTTTCTTTCAAACTAAATGGAAATATGTGCTTGACCAATCATGAGAAAAATATATATTTTATTTTCCATATTACGTTTTGAAATTGTTGCAATTTAAATCATGACTTTTTGCCTCAGTAATTTTAATACTAGTCCGCTTCCGTCCAAACACAAGGTATTCAATGGGATTCTTTTCAGAGTAAATTTGTGTTACAATCATTCCAGATTTCAATGAGACTGTTGTACCTGGTGGCACGGACGCCTGTGAACTAATTTGTGTAGAAAAAAGTTTCTTACTGAAAAATAAAGAATCATTAAGGTTTTGACACGTGAATCATTGAGCAGTAAGGTGTCAACTGCGCGTGGACTGTCGTTTAGCTTTTCAAGTCAAGCACGCACCGTGTCGGCAAAAGTCGTCGATGTTTCTACCTTCAGTTGACTTATTTCATCCTTGCAAAACAATATCAAGTCAAAAAATCTTATCTAACATACTCAAACGACTACTCAATGGCCGGTTTTGTTTCCAGCACGTTCGATGGATCCTTGGATCAAGGGAGACCGTTTTGTTTGATGTAATTACTCGTGTTTGTCTTTAGTCCTCAACAATGGCTTGCACATTTGTCACCCGATTGAAATGAAGATAGGTAATGTAACATATTTAGCGAGTTCATTCGGTCTAATGCAGTTCAGCTATTCATTAAAAAATCGAAGGTTAGAGGATGAATGTCACCGAATAAATCGTGAATTGACGATAGAGCTTGTTCTCCATTGATAACTACCCTCTTAAGGATTTTACTGGCGACAATTCCATTCAAAATGTAACAACCCGATTTGTTTCAAAGACGCTGTCCAAATCACTTATAGTATCACATTCAACTTAAAGGCCCTCGCTGGTCTCTTTATTTAGCGTTTGAACTTTATATGACCTTCTATTTTTGGGTCTTCTTTACATTTGCACGTCTCTACAGGAAACAAGCTTATATTCGACACTGATTTGGTATTACCCTTTTATTTTCTCCTGAAAAGAACAAAGAAAAATTCGGTTTCTGAACCAAAACAAAAATCAGCTATTGATATTTATAATAGATAAAAAGAAGTTCAGTAATGACACGAAGAAACGATTAACTGACAACTAAACATGATCGATCTCTAAACATACATGCCCATTTTGAAAGCATGTTACATCACAAATGTCGCCGAGATAATTTGGGCGAAAAAGGTAAAGCTGTTGCAAAATCGACGTTTAAATTTCATTTACATCTTTTCAAAAAATGTTCCTTATCTACCATAGATTCGGCGCCATCCATTGTTTATACAAGCTTCTTTAGTTTACGTCTAGATATCATCTGTTGCCATATTCAGAAATACATGTTTGTTAAGCACTTACACTAGCGTTCCCCTCCCTAATCTGAACTGAAGTAGCGAAACATTAGAAATTGTCAACATCTAAAAATTCGTCACAAGAAACACGTTAGCCTTTTTTTATCCAAAAGCTACATAAGTCACAGATTTTAAAACTCCATTAGACTTTATGAATAGCTGTTGGTGCATCAGATATTACTTTAGGTCTACATACTTTTTTAGAACTTGCACTTGTTTAGGCTGAATTTTCTTACTTCCAAGGTTCATTGGAAACTAACTACAGTTTTAACTTTATTTTAAATTGGAAAAATGAAAGTAGAATTTATTGCATTCTTCTTACGGTAGATCATACATATGGTCAGAAATCGGCTAAAAGTTTCAAAAGGTACGCCATATCATGATTTTCTAATAAATTAAATAATTATACATTGGATGTACATTTTACAGAAACAGAATAGGAATTTTCTGGTTATATCCAATCGTTAAAATACCATCCACTTATCTGCTTTTACCTATATAAAAACAATGGTTTAGCTCCCCGATAAGACGGGCGAGGCGAATATTGTTTTTGATGGGAGCTTAACCATTGTGCGATTCTGATAATAAGTACACTGAAACTGATATTATTCAGATGTTAAACCTTCTGATCGACAACATTTTTGTTGTGTTTGGAGGAAAGGTCTTCCAGCAAATTAGTCGTAATTCCAATGGGAACCAATTGTGCCCCACTCCTTGCCGACATTTTCCTTTACTCGTACGAAGCTGAATTCATTCAATCTTTGGTCTCTGAAGGGAAAAGATACTTAGCTTCTGACTTCAACTTCACTTACAGATACATAGACGATGTGTTGTCAATCAATAATTCAAAATTCGCGGATTACCTCAGCAGTATCTATCCTTCGGAGCTTGAAGTTAAAGAAACTACATAGACAAATAATTCAGCATCCTATTTGGACATAATGTTGTCCTACGACACTGATGGTCACATGTACACCTCACTCTATGACAAACGTGACGACTTTAATTTCAGCATTACAAACTTTCCTTTTCTGAGTAGCAACATCCCTTCATCGCCTGCTTATGGCGTGTTCATATCTCAGTTGATACGCTTTGCCAGAGCAAGTACCAAATATACGGATTTTGTTCTGAGAGCTAGGCGTCTTTCAGATAAGCTTCTCAGTCAGGGATATGTTTGTCACCGACTAACATCGTCACTGAGGAAGTTCTACGGTCGATATGGGGAACTCGTCATACACTATGATGTCCCACTCTCCAGAATGGTGGATGATATTCTGTCATAGACCATTTGAAGCATCCAACCAAAGATTGTGCTCTATGTCTTCCGAAATGGAAGTAACCAGATGTGACAGTTCTACCGAATTGAAGCGGCGGGTGTTGCATGCAAGCAGGAGATGCTTACTCTTCCTGAGGCACATGGTCTCACTCCCATATCGGGAGTTCGCTTCTTTTCATGTGGTGGAGGTTTTTGATTGTTTCCTTTAGTTCCTTTTTTATCCTGATTTTGTATGCCTTCGGTTTCTGATTTTCTGAATTGTCGCTTTTGTACTGTATACAGGGATATGGTCGTTATCCATATTTGTCATTTCAGACCATAAAAAGTCCCTTTGTGATCTTTTTTAGCTCATGGAGAGCTGTTGGAATCTTTCATCTACCTAGGCTGACGTCACCTAAAACGGCAACGCCAATAGTTTTAATTTTAGCACATGGAGAGCTGTTTGAATATTATATTTATCTACCCGGGATGACGTCATCCTAGGTAGACACAGAGTTTGAGCGTTTCACCGAGCGGTTGTTTTGCCTATCAGATAAGGGGGAAATTCCATTCATGTAATAATAACGTTAAGGTTACAATATCCTATACGAGGATACATATAACCCTACATTTATCTTAAATTCTAAAAGGGCTCAGAGATGTAAGCTTGAATATTCCATAGAATAATTGAAATTTATTAAGCTCATTTAAACATGTACCAGAGTAACTGTTGCAATCTACATTGAAACAGAGACATTATTAATTCCCTCAGCCTTGATTCAGGTCTAGCAAAAGGATAAGGTCATATCGGACGTTGGGTTTCAAGTGATACAAAGATGAAAGCTTTTAACTAGATTAAATTCGACTCCAGTTCAATTCAGTAACCTGACCTTTCAACTAATAAGTTGTTGTATTTACACTTCCATACTGGTGCAAGTGAAAAAGATCATAGCGCATCCTGGGGTGGTCAATACAGAGCTACCCAACTCGTCTAGATTAGGACAGGGGGATCCGTCTGATGTGGTCCCAACACCCCGTAGGTTCAGCAGTAGGATAGTTGTTTCATCTAACGATATTTTCTACCTGGCTTAACTCATCTCGCAAAGGAACTTTTGGCTATTAATCGAGGGTAGTGAAGGATGGATGGTAATAGCTTAATTTAAAGGCAGTTGACACTTTTTTGTCTTTCTGTCAAGGAAGATTTCCTCTCGTAAAGTTTTGCTACATTGCTGTAATTTGGCGCCTATCATTTCTTTACATCATTAGGCATGCCTTAGATGATTAGGAGAGACTTGTTACTTTATGTATAAAAATCAGCACATAACCATAATTTCTGATTATAATTCGAGGCGTCAAGTCTTCCCCCAGTCATTCAGCCGTTTGTTGACAGAGAAAATTGCAAGATAAAAGTTTTATGAGTATTTGAAAAATTTTACCTTTCAAATTTAATAACTTAATGGTGCTGATATCCCGAATAACATCTGCCGTCGTTACAAATCTAGAAAGAGAGAACGAATAGAAAAAAATATTTTACTAATGCCCGTCGTCTTGTGTTTAAGACTCTTTATTGGTACATTTTTTTCTTTTTCTAACAAAAAGACAAATGTATCATGTTTTAAGGTACGTAGCATTTTCCTAGGGAAAACCTTTGTTCATTCTTATGAAATAAATTGATAGGAATGAAAGTTCATGCATGTGACGTATTTTGAGAAAAATGCTATTTGCTGAATCGACAAATGAAAATCTAAATTTTGTTTTCATTTCAGTCAAACTTACATTTACAAGTACAATATTAAAAGTAATATTATATCACTAGATGGGAACATTATTCTACATGTAAATTGCAAAAAGCAAGAAGAGTTAGTGTCAGAAATTGTCAACCGTTTCCGTTGACATTTGAAAAAAAGAGAATTTTTACCCATTGGATCTTCATGACTTTTCAATAAAGAAATTCCACTTTTTCTTTTGTACCATAATCTTTTATTTACCAAGTAAGGAGTTGTTCAGACAAGAACATGCTACATCCAGAGACCTGAGAAATGATTTGAACAGCAATCATATTTTGCCTTTTGCATCTACATGTTATTAGCCTTATGCCTTCGTGCTAAGACAAAGGGTTCCGAAGCCTATATTACTCTATCGCTTTATCAATGTTTAACGTCATCAACTTCAAAAGCATCATAAATTTGCAGCATGGACCAGACATGCACGTTTCGGCAACTTAACCCTCGTCAGTGATCCGTAATCTAAACAATGTAATTTGGCCAAAGAATGAAAAAGTTATTATGTCCAAAAATGTACCGAAAGACGTAGCAGGATGAGTGGGATGTTATGCCATAGTACCCACGTTTTAGAAATTTCAAGAAATTTTGATAAGATATGTTCATATACGCATGTTATAGAACAAGTCTATATCTGGGCAAGAGGAAAGGTTAAGATATCGGTAATCAAAATCCTGCCTTTTTTTAGTAGAACAAACATTAATATCAGTATTTAATTTGGTTCAGCATTTTCATTTGCGACTAGGTTTCTATTAGTGGTTTGCTGTGTAATTTTTGGTAAAACATGTTTAAGACTTTTTCCATCACCTCTTTTTGATGGATTATCTTCTTTCGATTTAGTATCTATTTTGATGTCAGGCAGGAAGGGCAATTGACTTAACTTCTGCGGTCAGCAAATTTTATCTCGAAGAAAAGTAATGTGGTGAGTAAAGTGTGAAAATAGATTATGATACCTCTTTTAAGGTAGAAAAAATTGTTTGGAGATATGCACACAAGAATAATGAAAGATAGATTATCAATCCATCGGAAAGTTTGTAGCATGCAACTTAATTGCGTGACAATCTGTGAACACTCGAATTCATCAAGTGCATTTGATGTGAGTACACTTTTTACATCAAATTCTCATTGCAGTCGTGTTTCATCACGAACTGAAGTTTACTCAAGGATTCCGATAGGCTTGCGTTTCAGTTGAAATATTGATACAAACAACTCATTTTATGAACTGTGAGAAAGATCTCTTTTTCCTTGGGGAATCAATTTTGAAGTGAAAGAACTTGACAACACATTTCCGCCTTCTCCCTGTGTAACACAGAGCTATGTAAATATTGGTAATCAACAATTCTACATTGTTATTTTTCTATTTGCGTCTATTAACTTAACCGAGGCGTGGAAATGCCACTAATTCAATAAGAAGCAGAGCTCATCTATGCAATTATTTAAGAATTAAATATTTGAATTAAATATTTGAATTCAACAACTCCCTGGTCATATAATTATGGTTTTTCATTTTGTGACTTTATGTTGAAACGAAGTAGGTTGTGTCCTCACACAAAGAAATTTGAAACTTTAAAATCATGTCACTTTAAGTTGTTTTTGTTGCAAAAGTGACATTTGTATACATATTCTAATCCTTATTTAATTTACAAGCACAATGTTAACAATGCGTCGAATTTCAGTTTGAAACATTTAAAAGAGTAAAATGAAACAGCTAACATCTTGACTTTTGGTCAAGAAGGCATTTAAGACATTCAATTTAAATGTGGGAGAAAATTAATCAAGTTCTTGAACGATAGAAAAAAAATTCAATAATGAATTTGAATAATGATAATAAGTCGAGAAAAAATAGGAATCAAAGAGATAGGGTCATGTGTGATGTAAAAATAGATTGATTGAAGAAACAAAAGATCATTACTACATTTAAACTTCATCTTTTCAAGAAATTGAAAATTTGTTAGAAGGAAAAATAGTTTTTGAAAATTAAAGTACGAAATGGGAGTTGAACCATGCCACCATCCTCCCTCGCAACCACCCAGCCAGCCAACCCCTTCGATGACGTTTTAGAAACAGTTTTTTAATAATCAAATTCTTCATGATTCATTACATAACTCTATTTTAATTTAACTAAACTTTAATTTACTGATTAGAAATTAAGACATAAAAACATTCCATCAAATTGTTCTGAAAATGCATAAGGTGTATACGTAAGAGAAGCAAACTTCTTTATCAGAAACTCAGAGAGTTACAAATCCATTCTCTTGCTTTCCTTTTGACGAATCTTTTGAATAGAAAAGAAAGAGGAATGTCTTTCTCTGCTGCCAGAGAACACATTTCTATATACAGTGCATCAGCCATGTTTCGGCTAGCGAATCTACATCAGTGATATTGTCTTAGCAAAGTGACCTGACCGGGCAGAGCTAATTCAATCAAGCGACTGAGATAAATCGATAACGTTTTATGGTAGATAGTTTATTCATTGCATATAGTAATAAGAGTAAATACTCATTACCTGTAATTTTATAAAGCTTGTATCAGCTGGACAGAATAAACTCTTGCGATGACCAGGGGAAAATAAGCTCCGCCCGCTCAGGTCAGTTTGCTACGACAATACTTTAAGTCAAAATGATAAACGAATTAAAAAAAAAAGGGTCCGCATCTTGAAATTTGTATTTGTGCAAATGTATACGAATTTCATATACACATGTAGTCTATCGAGAGCTTTTGTCCTCAATTTACAGAAATGTTAATATTTGGACACAACATAAAAAAAACCCATAATCAATTCCTCGTGCGCATCTCTTTAAATGTATTGCTATTGGCTTTCTTTTATATAATTTAATTTTGTTGGATTTTTATATGAGCTTCCATACAAACGACTTTTGTTACTTCATTTATTTGTTTCCAGCCATAATATCCTCTGTTTTATCTTAAAATTTTGTGGTATATTTTCTGTGCTGCTGACTTAGAGAATTAAATAATCTTAAACATTTGTCTTTCGACGACATATTTCCTTGCAATTTTGTATCTTCTTTCATTTTGTTTAATTATTTCGTTTAATTGTTCTTCTTTACTATTAAGATACTTCTTCCATCATCAAATATACATTTTCTCAAAAAAGAAAAAATTATACGTTTTCAATTAAAATTGGCAAAATTTCAAAATTAATTTAGAATCAGCTCAGTATACATCTGTACACTACAGACGAGCTTAATCCGATTATGTGGTAAGAGAGAGAGAGAGAGAGAGAGAGAGAGAGAGAGAGAGAGAGAGATTCATCTAATGAAGAAAAATACAGAACCAACAACAACAAATGGAATTAAAAGCCTGATTATATTTTGTATCTGTTCCCTTTGAAGATTTACTGTTTATGCTCAGGCAGGTAAGTTAAAGTTCTGAATTGAAAGTTAGGCTTATGTATTTGTTCTTTTTTCAAACTATTTATTAAGTGTGAATACTATTTCCAGATCAGTAATTGCTTCATCGGCTGTGACATTAGTTGAAAGAAAGAAAATTAAACTACATTAAACTCAAAAAATAATTTATTATGACATAAAAGTGAACTTGTGAACATTAAAGATTTACAATCTCCAAGTGAAAGTGAGGCAAAAAATACATGCATCATAATTACTACAAACATAAATTAAGTGACAAAATAAAAGTAACAAAAGACATAAAACGAGTAAATTCGGTACTTACAAGGGCAAATGCATTATACAAGAATTGGATAATTTCCCTTGTCAACTATGACAGATACATCAATGGAAGATGCTGTGAATCATACTGAGAACAAAGTTTTATTTTTTTCTCAAAACTGAAATCAGTAGATTGTTGTTAAGTGAGTATGGCATATACCTTTAATACTAGAAATTTACTTTAAATTTAATAATTCTGTCAAATGTTATTCACCAATGCAGCCAGCTTTATCCGACGTAGAGGATGAAAACGGTTTTGTCGGGCAACAGGGATACATAGCATAATGAAAGGGTTCGGATCCGGTAGCGGAGGACAGTCCAGTAGGGTAACGAGCGTATGCCCCACTCATGGCAAGTCCTGGTATCGCCGGGGGCAGGGGCATGGATAGCAAACCTCTAGCCCCTATCCCTCCCCAGGCATACCTCATAGCACTGAGTGAATGCGCATTGGGTATTGTCGAAATTGGTGAAAATGCAGACTTGAAAGCTGAGGAACTCATAGAGGTGGTTCCGAGGGTCGGTAGAAATGGAGATGACGTGCTGATGGCCGATGATGACGTAGTTTCATCGTTATCGTGGTTGCTCAAAACCTTGTTCAATTGCTTGCACCATGTCATTATTGCACCCTTGTAGAATTAATTGTAGCACGCTTCTTTTCATTTGTGGAAAAATACGACTAAGAACGTCTAGATAGTTTTTCTTGCCATTTGTAGATTTGTCAGAGCCACTTTCCGGAGATTTTGTACTGTTCTCGCCACGGATGTCAAAATTTGGTGAAGGGGGATCCGAATATCTTGACTCGTTGTGCGATCCAGTCGATTCGGCAGGGGAATGCGCCCTTTCCAATCTGTCGGGCGATGAACAATGTGAATGCGGCGAGGCATTTCTTTTGTCATTACTGTCATCAGTCTTCAATCTTTTTGCAGCTACAAAAGTGAAAAAAAAAAAGATTGAAATGTTACACACATGTAATCTCTGAATATTTGAAGAATAAATCATCTCATACATAGTCTTTTAATTTTTTCCATCTTCGTCTTTTTTTTTATTTTAAGCATAAAATTTGAATTTATTTTGGAGCAATTTGATCTGATTGATGGTATCTCAGAGTGTAAAGGGAATAGTTTTGCACCTAATATTATGGTGTATCGTTCAGATCTTCGGGTATCATAATGTAAAAAAGAAACATTTAGAGATTAAACGATTAAAGGAATTGAAAATGTAGATTTTTTACCGCATTGTAAAAGAAAATAGTCCACAAATATGTGGAATATTTAATATTAAAAAAGAATGATAATAAACAAAATGTACTTTTTTATTACCTAGAAGTAATTTGCAAATAATGTTCTTAAAAGATACAGAAAAATATTTGAAACCTAAAATACTATTTTCATGTTGGCTACAGTGCGTTTGCCTAATGAGTTTATTCATAATTACGAAATCCCTTGCTAGTGTCAAAATTTATGGAATCACTATTACAAACATAATGTAGTAATTCTAGATTTAAAACAAAACAAATGCCTTAATTCATAGAAAAGGAAATAAAATTTAAAAAAATTGAGAACATTAAAATGTTTATATAAAAGTTTATAACATAAAGAAATAATTTAAAAGTATTATTCAATAAGACTCAAATATCTAAATATAAGAATTCAGATCAATTTCACATTTAATCAAAAGAATAATCAAATATCTGTACAGACATAGATATAAAGCAAAATAATGACTAAATTATTCAAAATGCAACTAATCAAAAAGAAACAAGAGAAATGTTTTTTAACTCTGAAATTAATAAAGAATGTGTTAAACATTTTGACAACTTTGACCAATAATGAGAAAAAATACTTACCAGGGGCATCGTCTTCTCTGTCATCTAATGCACTACTTGGCTCTATGAACTTCTTGTTGCCTGGAAAGATGGTTACATGTTCTGGATTTATTTGTAAGAGGCCATTCGGTCCGTAAAGCATGCCGAGCTCTCTTGCTTCATTTTCTTCTTGTGCTTGCTGTCTCCTCAAAGCAACTTGAGCTGCCATGACCCTCTGTCTTTCTGCTATAAGAGTACATTTTGCACAAACACAGTCTCTCCATCTACAGTACCTTTTGTGGCCCTTCAGTGCTGACACCACCCCGTGGTTCCTGCACCTTGCACATTTCGGGGTTCTTGGGTACCGATCTGCAGCCCTCATAAATGAAGAGTTGAAAGAGTCACCCTTCTCGTCATCTGAACTCATCTTGCTTTTCAAAAGTTACAAAATCTGTTTTTATGATGTCCGTATGTTTGGAGTCAAGTACTGCTAACAAAATGTAGAATGATCAAATAGACAACGCCAAACTGCTTCAATTTGCGCGTTTGCTGGTTTGCAATTTTAAAGACAAATAGTCATAGAAAATATCTGGACACTAAATTATCTGTCTCGTGTTTACGGCAGATGACACAAACAAATTTGAGGGGTAATCGTGTGCCACTGGTATTTGATCTACTGGCTGGTAGCAAAAAAGGATAACCCCGCCCCCTAATTATTCATCCTTTCTTAATCTTTATGTGATCAGCTCTTGACGTTACCCTGTTTGATTTTGTGGCTTTTGATTGGTAAACACCCTATGAAAATCTTAACATTAAATCCAACTTTTTTCTTTCTTATTTGAATGACTGAAATCGATATACTGGCGAAACGGAGATAATAAGAAAAGAAACGTTAAGACACTTTAAGGACAAGTCATAAAGGAATAAAGCCATTAATTTCTCTGTTCTTTTCAATGTGGAGTACTTTAAAATACTTTTCTGTTATCAATTTCATACAAAGCTTTAACTTCATATTTCACATTCTAATTCAATTTTTTAAAATCAAGATTGGTCTTGTTTTCTTATTTTTGTTTTCGCTTTTGTAATGACAAAATGAAAGATTAAATACGGTTTACGCCCTCTAATATTGATTAATTGTTTTGCTAGATTTCTCGATTCCGAAAAAAAAAAAAAAGAATTGTTATAACATGGTATTGTCCATTTCCTGAAATGAATTAAGAATTCGAAATTAAGTATTACATTATACTTAGGTAATATAGATGGAAATGATATCAAAATAAAGAGCATTAACAAAAAAGAAGAATTATGATGGTATATTTCACACTGAATTAAAAAAAATGGACATCATGACATAAAATTAAAATAAGAAGATATAAATAAATGGATAAAACAATGAATGAATAAATAAGAATAAACTCATTAATAGATGAATAAATATATACATAAAAAGCAAGTATATCTTTAAATAAATTCATTCACACAGAAGAAATAAATTTATAATTGCAAATGACAAATCATATGAGAAAAAAAATATAGGAAATGTACTTTAAAATTTTCAAATCTGAATGTTCCAACGGGTAGCAAATTCCGATCAAATAGAAAGAAAAATATTAGTAAGACTATAATTTTTATTCAACGAATGCAACCTAGAGCCTCTGCAGACACAATACAATTAAAGGCGGAATGAAATATGATTTCTCGGTTTAATTTGATTTTGCTATTGTCAGGCGCGTCATAATGTACGGTTGATTGAATCAGTCTGACTTGCCTGTAATTTTTCACCAGAGAAACTTTTAAAATTATTACAAGAAGATGATTTGGCAGTTTTTATTTACGCTTCCATAAATAAGCTGTCATAGTGGATTTTTCGTTTCCACCAAGTCCAATTTGAAACACCTTCCGCTGCATTGTGTCCACCTTTGTTTCGACAAAGCGCGTGTTCGATTGGTGCTGCTGCAAGGGATTCTTATTTGTTTGAAAGAACATGTGATTACAAATCTTGAAATTTTAAATGAAATCTTTTAATTTTTCGGCATGTGTAATTGAAAAGGATACGAGAGTCGACATCTTTACCCCCTCTGGGCAAAATGTGTCTGAATAGGTACGATTGCAATAATAATTGGCAAATCGAAATATGACAAAACCAAGGAGAGAAGTCTGATGAAAAACAAAATTGACAAGACATAGTATGTACAAGCTATGAAGAATTCGTTACAGATATATCTACAGTAACTATGCAGGTTTTTTTTTCATAATATCAAATTAAATTGATATGAAGAGAGGGAGAGAGAGGTCAATTCTACATGAAAAATAAAAGGAATTTGTTGTAGATAACACTGCTGAAACACATGCATAAAACAACCAAATAAAGGTTAAGTAATACTGTAAGTGAAGTAAAAATAACCAAGAATTAATCACTGACAAAAATCTAACAAAGAATTGAAATATAACGAAAACACATGAAACGAATAAAGAAGAAGAAAATAAAACCAAAAACAAACCACCAATTACTTAAATTGCATGCGCCGGTCGCACATGGAAACGTAATCTTTGTAGATGGCACAACGGAAGCAGACAAAGACACAACCAATTACTAGTTAAAGAACAACTGAAACCAGGAAAATGTGTAATCAAAATTGTCCTGACGGGGTAAAATGCACATATAGTACCGACTAGACCTAGACTGGAATCTGACAGTTACACGAAAGACGTCAGAAATAAAGCGCTTAACTTTAAACTTATTTCGACATTTTACATGTAACAGGATTGACCCTAGTGCTTTCTGTATTTCGGTACGGGTAACTAGCCATACACTATGTTGTCCCATTGTCCAGAATGGTAGATGATAATTATCCTGTCTTGGACCATTTGAACCATCCAACCACAGAATAAACACTATCTTGTATCTATGTATAAATGGAAGTAATCGGATATGACATTTTTATAAAATGGAAGCAACGGGTCTTGCATGCATGCAAGAGATGCTGACTCTTCCTGGTTCAAATGGTCTATGACAGAAAATCATCCACCATTCTGGAGAGTGGGACATCATAGTGTATGACGAGTTCCCCATATCGACCGTAGAACTTCCTCAGCGACGATGTTAGTCGGTCACAAACATATCCTTGTCTGAGAAGCTTATCTGGAAGACGCCTAGCTCTCAGGACAAAATCCGTATATTTGGTACTTGCTCTGGCATAGCGTATCAACTGAGATGAACACGCCATAGCAGGCGATGAAGGGATGTTGCTACGAAGAAAAGGAAAGTTTGTAATGCTGAAATTGAAGTCGTCACGTTTGTCATAAAGTGAGGTGTTCATGTGACCATCAGTGTCGTAGGACAACATGTCCAAATAGGATGCTGAATTATTTGTCTCTGTAGTTTCTTTGACTTCAAGCTCCGAAGGATAGATACTGCTGAGGTAATCCGCGAATTTTGAAAACACGACTACAATACTCCAATTTAACGTTTAGAAATAAATTTACACGTCAATTAATATTTTTTTTCATCAAAGTTCTTTTTGCTTGTGCGTCCGATTTTATTGAAATAAATTTCAAAATGATAGTCTCGGTCAGACCTTTTCAAAAACATATACATTAAATTAAAATGAGGTTGAGAAAAACAAAATTCATTTAATTTTGAAGCATTTTTTCTTTCAAATCCCGTACAGTAGTAAACTTTTGTTACATTGATTTTAACTCGGCACCGATTGCTCATTGGTCTAGTTGGTTTATGTGTAGTCATTTGTGTTTGATGTATCTATCTGATGTGGCAATCCTTGTTCAATTTGCGTCTCTTTCTGTGCGCGTCTGCTTTGTGTTTTTACAGTTGGTGTTTTGGGGTTTTGCTGTTGGTACTGCAACCGGATGTTGTTGGAGATCCCCTCCTTTCTTTTGTTTCATCGATATCAACTTTTATTACATTGATGTTAATTTTTAATACATCGATGTAACAAATTGTAGTGTGGCGAAAAAGGGACTTGCGCAGGCTTTATTCTTTAGTTTTAAGTCAACTACCTTAAAAATCTCATATATCACACGAATCATGTTACATATATAATACAATTTATAGTATCTTAATGAGGATTGAAAAGGAAGCTTTAAGCTTATTAATCTCTCTCGCTGTATTATCAAAAGAAAACCCCCCAAAACAAGGGTGTCGCTCATTGACACTAGTGTCAGAATTAGGATAGGAAAATGATAAAAATTCAATGAAATTGGCCCTACCTTGAATAGATTAAATGACGGAAAAAAAGATGTAGACTATAATTTAAAAATGCAATTCCATTGATCCCAGAGCGTGCCAAACACAATAATTATTTGTTGATTATCTGCCAGCAGTCTTGAAAAGTCAGGGAAATAATCCTTTTTCCAAGGTCAGGGAATTGTCAGGGAATTTTAGAAATTGATCAGTGAAAAATGAAAATCCATTAAAGTCAGGGAATGGTCGGGAAAATTCATTTCAGGGCTGAAAAAAACTATTCTTAAGATTTAAATTTATTGCTATGGCAGTCTTCAAGTACTAGAAATGAATTTAAAATGCTGAAGGCCTCATAAGAATATTTTCAAAATCTTTGTTTTTGTTGTTGCCTTTTAAAAGGCCTCACATGATGACAAACATACAATTTTCTTCCAACATTGTTTTGCTTGAAGATTAGAAGGCTTTGCGACCCTTGCCTCCAAAGCTGACTGAAAACTTTTCGCTAAATGTTTGGCGATTTGGTCAGTGAAAAACTTGAATTGGTCAGTGAAAAATCAAGGATAAGTCAGGGAAAAATGCTGGCAACCCGGCAGTGTTATTACAAAATAGAACATTAAAGTGAACTGAAGACTACCACACCGACAAATAGTAGGAAACATATTCAGACTGGATGAAAACAATTCGCAACATCATTATTTTCGAAAAAAAAATATCTATAGACCTGTACGTCACATACACTTCACAAGTTCGGTAAAGTATCAAAAATATATCGATAAACAAATCAATTTTTAATAACCAGATAAATAGTATTATTCAAAGTATTCGAAATACATTAATATGTAACATGTCCCTATACTCATAGGATTAGATATATAGAACATTCTTTATCCATCTTCTTTTTCCCCTTAAATCCAGATAAACTTTTCTTCGTGTGTTGTCTGCCTTCTTTTAAGATGATGTCTTCCTGTGGCTATTTCTTACTTGATTTGTCTGTAAGAATTTTTATTCATTACGTCCAGGTATTTATGCGGTATTTGTGCACGATGTATGTTGTTTGTTGCAGCCGGAAAGTGAGTTGCACCCCCCCCAAAAAAAAAACCAAACAAACCAGAATGAATTTATGCAGCATATAAAGATCATTTTGGCTGGAATCATCACTGATGAGGATTTGGTATCCGAACCACGTGTCTGGTGCAAAATAAATTGGTTCTAAATTTTCTTCAAGAAGGTATAGAGTTGGAACACTTCCGTATTATTGCAAGGGATCTTTTGTTTATTCTTACATGACGGTTACAGAGTTCTCTAACTAGAAGTACATAGTATAGTTGACGTTTGCTCTAAATGTTTTCGTATTTCATTTGTGAAATTGTCCAATGTCGAGGCTTGGAAGTACCCGGAAGGTTAAATGGTATGGATAATGTCAACATATAGTAAATTAACGTCCGTCTACATGGGTGAATTTTGTTTTTGTATTGTAAAACTTATGTATGTGCCATGTTCCTCAGTAACTCCACGTCTTTTGTAATTTGGCATATCACTATATTGTTTCATAATTTTGAAATGACCGTTCTTGAAGCTGTAAGGACGCCAATTTACTATAGACATGTCGATGCTGGGGAACATGTCACAATACGTAAGGGAGCAACCATTTGATTTTTAGGGGGGGGGCAGGAAGACTTTACAAAAAAAATTTCCGGATCGAAATTTTAGGGAAAAAAATTTTCCGGCCCGAAGGGCCGGCGAAAAATTTTTTCCGGATCATGAAATTGCCCCTCCCCCTCTCTTCCAACCTTTCCACTGCCAAATAAACACTTTTTTGTGTATCATAAACAAAGTATAAAAAAATGGAACAAAACTTTACGCAATTTGGAGTGAATAAATAAAATTCAAAAGTCATTAGCACCATATAGCCTGTCTCCGTTGAGTATCATTTTAGTAAACAGATTATAGGCACCAGTTGCCATTCAAGAAATTAAAATGAAGTGATCTGCTGGCAAGAGATGAACTCATTGTGTGTTTGATGTTTAATATGGCTGAAAAATCATGCTGAATTATTTAAACTTTAGAGTAATTTTCAACATTGGAAAATTATTTTAAAAAAATAATCCGGCCCGAAGGGCCGGCGAAAAAAAATTTCCGGCTCTTAAAATGGCCGAAAAAAATTTTCCGGCCGGCAAAAGTCTTCCTGCCCCCCCCCCTAAAAATAAAATGGTTGCTCCCTAAGTTTGACAATACAAATACCAAATGGCATATTACAGGTTTTTGTTACAGAAAATTTCGATTGATATGTTCTGTATTAAATTGTAAATAGAGTATCTATAAGCCCATGAGTTGTTTGTTATCCAAAACTTAATAATGCATTTAATACTTGCATGTTATTTAGTCCTATCACCAATGGATATTTCGGATTTTTTTATTCCCTTTGACCAGAAGTACATGTACCACTTGAAGTGTACCGCGTTCGCCAATTTCTTTGAAGCGTGATGCTCTCTTGCTAAACTGTAATGGACACTTCATATTTTTTTTTCTTTTTGTCTACACGTACATGTTTCTCTATTGCATTGGGGAGTTAGTAGCATATCCCCCTAAAGCGAGTATTTTAAAGTGTATTTCCATGAGTTCTGGTATACGTATAAGCTTTGCTTTTAACATTTATAAATCAGTAGCAAATATTTGCTTTGGTCGGATTATGTCTCCCCCCCCCCAAACGGGGAGGAGACATATTGGTTTTGCCTTCATCGTCCGTCCGTCTGTCCGTCTGTCCGTCTGTCACACATCGTGTCCGGGCTATATCTCCTGAACCGTTTGCCCGATCACTTTCATATTTTAGTATGTTGTTGCTTATGATCCGAAGGTTTCACATCACCTTGACCCAAGGTCATGTGACCAAGGTCAAGGTCACTTAGTGCATTTTTAATGAAATTATGCATACATTCCTGTCCGGGCTGTATCTCTTGAACCGTTTGCCGGATCACTTTCATATTTTAGTATGTTGTTGCCTATGACCCGAAGGTTTCTTATCACCTTGACCCAAGGTCATGTGACCAAGGTCAAGGTCACTTAGTGCATTTTTAATGAAATTATGCATACATTCCTGTCCGGGCTATATCTCTTGAACCGTTTGTCGGATCACTTTCATATTTTAGTATGTTGTTGCTTATGACCCGAAGGTTTCACATCACCTTGATCCAAGGTCATGTGACCAAGGTCAAGGTCACTTAGTGCATTTTTAATGAAATTATGCATACATTCCTGTCCGGGCTATATCTCTTGAACCGTTTGCCGGATCACTTTCATATTTTAGTATGTTGTTGCTTATGACCCGAAGGTTTCACATCACCTTGACCCAAGGTCATGTGACCAAGGTCAAGGTCACTTAGTGCATTTTTAATGAAATTATGCATACATTCCTGTCCGGGCTGTATCTCTTGAACCGTTTGCCGGATCACTTTCATATTTTAGTATGTTGTTTATGACACGAAGGTTTCACATCACCTTGACCCAAGGTCATGTGACCAAGGTCAAGGTCACTTAGTGCATTTTTAATGAAATTATGCATACATTCCTGTCCGAACTATATCTCTTGAACCGTTTGTCGGATCACTTTCATATTTTAGTATGTTGTTGCTTATGACCCGAAGGTTTCACATCACCTTGACCCAAGGTCATGTGACCAAGGTCAAGGTCACCTAGTGCATTTTTAATGAAATTATGCATACATTCCTGTCCGGGCTATATCTCTTGAACCGTTTGCCGGATCACTTTCATATTTTAGTATGTTGTTGCTTATGACCCGAAGGTTTCACATCACCTTGACCCAAGGTCATGTGACCAAGGTCAAGGTCACTTAGTGCATTTTTAATGAAATTATGCATACATTCCTGTCCAGGCTATATCTCTTGAACCGTTTGCCGGATCACTTTCATATTTTAGTATGTTGTTGCTTATGACCCAAAGGTTTCACATCACCTTGACCCAAGGTCATGTGACCAAGGTCAAGGACACTTAGTGCATTTTTAATGAAATTATGCATACATTCCTGTCCGGGCTATATCTCTTGAACCGTTTGCCGGATCACTTTCATATTTTAGTATGTTTTTGCTTATCACGTAAAGGTTTCACATCACGTTGACTCAAGGTCATGTGACCAAAGTCAAGGTCAATTAGTATATTTTAAATGAAATTGTATTTGTTACATGTATTATGTCCAGGCTTAATCTTTTGAACCGTGATCGGATCACGTCATATTTTAGTATGATGGTACTGATGACCCAAAGGTTTCACACCTCCTTGATCAAAGGTCATATGACTAAGGTCAAGTATTACATTTTTTAATGAAATTGTAAATGCTATTGAGTCTGTGCTATATCTTTAAAAGCAGATAAGTTTGCGGCATGGACCAGACATGCATGTTTCGGGCACTTAACCCTCGTCAGTGAGTGTAGGTTTCAGATCACCTATATCCAAGGTCATGTGACCAAAGTCAATTTCTTTAAATATGCTTATAATGAAATTGTATATGCCAATCATGTTTGGCCTTTACCTCAAACAACGTAATGAATCACTTTCATGTTTTAGTATGATGTTGCCCATGACTCAAAGGTTTCACATCATTTTGCATTTTGGCCTAAGGTCAAAGTAACTTAGAGGGAGGGGGGGACATCTGTTTTTTTATGAAAAACATTTTGTTTAATTTCTGTGGTAGTTGATCATGAGCTTTCTTCAGTCAGCAGAGAGCTCACTTCGTTCGATACCCATTTATTAGGTCTTCCGACTTCCGTCGGAAGACCTATTGTTTTCGTAACCGTGGAAAATTGGATCAGCGATTTCTCAAGAACCCTGTAAGCTAGGACAATGAAAGTTCTCCAACGTTACGTTTGGAGTAAAAGCTAGATTGGTCTTTTTTATTTTTGGTCTCTGTTATTTTTTTATCATGTTTTTAGTAGATTCAAATATTTGACGGGAGCGTCGAATTACTCAAAAGGACCGAAAATTTCATGTTTTTCTATTTGTAAGCTTAAATATCTCGTATTTTGCTATCTACAATTTCCATTCTTTTGAAAGTCGACAGCCATGCAAGATATGAAATGCTAGATGCACACTGTAACGATTTATTACGATGACGTCCTTCACCGTCCTTCATATTTCAAAATTCAGAAGTTCATAGGAGGAAGACACTTTTTTGCTTATAATAGTAAACAAAAATTAAGTTTATGAAGTTTCCTAAAAAATTTCAATATTATTATTTTTTATCCATATATCTGTCTTATTTAGTCTTTCTGATTTTTCCTATCTCTTACTGTTGAAAAGATATGAGTATCGAAATTTTGAGTTGGGTATTTCGATACACCTTCACGCCAACAGATCGGGCGCACACTAAAATTGGTAGTCCGAGTCCGACTCGAGAAAAGCAGTGTTGAGATTTTCAAATTCCGATTTCACGGCAATGATGAATATGCATTTCATAAATACATTTCGATATACACAATTTGATTTTAAAACAGTTGATTAATTTAGAAGAGATCAGCTACAAACCAGAATTTACACACAAAAAGTGGTAGTTTGATTCCGATTTCTAACCTACAAACCTGTTTCTAAACTTCAATAACTATATTTTGAACATCAAGTTTAATTTCTAATTCTAGCAAACGTTCGAACATAATTTTCGGTTGGTTTATTTACAAATTGATGAACAATTTCTCCAACATTCTTCCCTCCCCTCGTTTTTCGAAAACAGTTCTGTTTATATTGAACGATGTCGCCATGATGGAAATTCAAAATAAACTTTGAAAAAAGGGAAGGGGGGGGGGTCCAAATTTGAACCTGCACAGCGAGAACCTCATGGTATTTATATATATATATTGAACGTAACTTGTTATTACCATTTCTTTTCTCAAGAAAATTGGTTCTACACCTACGAGCTCGCCTTTTTTATGGGGGAAGGGGGCAGGAAGAATTTGCAAAAAAAAATCCCGGCTCTGAAAAATGCTGAAAAAAGTATTCCGGCCCAAAGGGCCGGCAGTTTTTTTTCCCGGACCATGCAAAAGTAAGGATACATTGCATGATATGGAAATTTTTGCTGGCCCTTTGTGCCAGACAATTTAAAGTCAAAAAATTAATTAATATAAATACAAACTGTTCACATAGCTGTATCTACCAGAGACCTAATACGCATAGGCACAAAAATCTAGAAAAGGTTCTATTTAAACATCATACAATCTGTCTGAAATTCGCTAATTGCAAAGAGACATCTGAAGGAACGGTTATTAACTCATACTCTGTAACAGCGGGGAGTTTAACTTACACAGACATTTACAACATTTGACAATTTGTTTAAATCCGGTCCGAAGAACCGGCGAAAATTTTTCTCCGACTCTGGTAATGGCTGAAAAAATGGCCTGCTCAGAAAATTGCTGAAAAAATTTTACCGGCTGGCAATAGAATTCCTGCCCCCCCCCCCCCCCCCCCCCCCAAATCAAATGGTTCCTCACCAACAATTATCGGTTTGAAAATTTAATGTTACTGCTATTTGAAAACTTAAATATATAATATAAATACATGTAATGTGACGTCCTTCATATTTCCAAACCAAAAATTGTAGGAGGAAGACACTCTTGTTGCAACCGCAACAAGAAACCTTTCTAGTTTACAATTTCTTTTAGTTATAGGGTCCTTACGTACTGTCTTCTCTTATAATGTCAACTTTCAGTGAGAAGGTTTTTTTTTCTTTTTACAACAGTTGAATGTCTCGGAAGTTGGAGAGTTTTGAGCGTATAATTCTCATAACCAACTGCTATACATAAAGTGGATCCAGATCGGCTCTAGATGCATATTGGGCTCCGTCCTTTTGTGTGTTCAAACTCATGTTTCAATGAGATTACTGTTTCTAAGTCTATTTTGTGGGCGTATTTTCATCAGATTTGTCTCTGTATTTTACATGTTTGTTGTATGTCTATTGTTTGTTCCTGTGCTAATAGGGTTGATAGTTATAATTTCCTAGTTTTTATGTCAGTCTTTTATTCTAATTTCTAGCAATAACAAATATGGATAATGACCATATCCCTATACATAGTAGAGAAACGATAATTCAGAAAATTATAAACCGAAGGCATATGAAATCAGGATAAAACAGGAACTAAAGCAAAAAAAAAAAAAAAAAAAAAAAAAAAAAAAAAAAAAACACCAAAAAACAAAAACTTCCACAACATGATAAGAAGCGGACTCCCAATATGGGAGGTGAGACCAGGTGCCCAGGAGGACTCACCATCTCCTGCTTGCATACGTCAGAATTGTCACATCCGTTTACTTTCATTTCGGAAGATATAAGTACAAGCCATGGAAAATCACATGTTTATAATATTCAGTTGTACCTCATCGACAGAATACAGCATCTAGATTAATTTCTAGCCGTCAGGGAATTTTTTGTAGGTCTGTTTTTTTTTGGTCATTCAATGACAAATATGGATAATGACCATATCCCTGTTTACAGCACAAAATCGATAATCAATGTTGTTTTGCTACATTTATCATAGTCGTCATATTTTTGTTCTCGTTGAATCTGTCTCTTTGTTGACGAGGAAGCTGTACTAGCTGCCGTCACTTTTGATCATTCTATGCGTGTGTGTTTCGCTGTGTTCAGTACAATGTTTGTTGTTGTTTTGGTGCTTTATCGTAATTTTTTCCTAAATTATACCTAGATCGTTTTATCATGAAATCGTAGTTGAGTTACAAATGAACCCTCTTAATTCATAAATGTTGACAAATAAAAATATAAATTTAAATGTAAACAAAAATCAAAGAAATGCAGACAGAATGTAATGCGAACGCAAGTGAAATAAAGTCATTTGACGCACTGTGTAAAGGCTTTCTCCGTAATTTTCCCACTTTTTTATGTAGCAATGTATCATCTGAAAGAAAATATATGAAATGGAAACATTCATTGATGTTATCATTTTAATATAAGTTTTCAAAATTCTCCTTAGGTTGAAATATGAAATGAGTATCTTTTGTCGTGTCCGGTTGTCTTATACATATTCGCATTATATATCCACTTTCACCTTGAGAAACTCCTATGTAGCAAAACAAATGGGTTTTAAATTATATCGTGCGATTCAAATTGTGACAATTTTAACAAAAGAACAAGTTATGAAAATGATATATCTGATTTATCGTTGGAATATATTCTTTGCAAGAAATCTAGAGTGTAAGGTTACTTTTTGTCGTTGCAGCATTTAGCGGATGATGGATTGCACCCTTCTGTAGGGTAGTCATCCCACACTTTCTGTACAATGTATCAAGTTTGCTTTCATACGCGGTATGACTAATAGATTCTACCTGTGAGTTGCCGAACACAATTATTACTTATAGCCAAGAGACCGTTAGACAATATAGAATCGTTGTCGCAATCTTGACATGTGTTAAATGCCTCCTGATAATTTTTGCCGAATCATTCGGCAATTTCTCATATGAGCGAATCTGATACATTATAATGAATGATGAAAGTTTATTTTTCATTCTTGCTGGAATTCCAGGGGTATAATTCATGAATGAATGGTGTCTGGGACATAGAAATAAGTAAGAGGATACATTGGAATTGATAAAAAGAATAAAAGTGGCAATCATATTCAATTATGATCTTATGTATTACAAGTCAAGAACGGAGAGAAAGAATAGCAATAGCGAAAAAGATAAACGACCGATCATAATCGGTCAAAAATATTTTTGGCAGTAATGACAGCCTGTGAATTTTGTGCCACTTGTTTGACCTCTTTCCAGTAATATGAAGTGCAACATATAATTAATCGTAAATAAAAACAAATTTGCAAGAGTGAACAGTATATTCGCTTTCAAAACAATCAATGATTCGTCGGAATGGAGCAAAATCAAAACCACAATCATGAGCATAGGAAACTGAACAAGAGAACGCTCAAACAGAACACAGAACCAGAGAAGTTAATGCACAAACTCTGAAGGCATACAGGCGAGCTACATGAAAGGAAATCTACAAATTGTTGTATGTATAATTGCCTCCTTATCATATACAACAGAGACAATAAAATGACGGAGCCCCCTCCAAATGAAAACATAGAATAGAGGAAACACAAAACAACTAGCGCTCTGCTGGGCTGACATGGCTTATCAGTAAGTGTGCCTTGTGGGGACCTACATGTATCTAGAAGGAACCACTTTTAGATCATACGTGTACAATATTGAACCATGCCTTTAATGACGTACCATTTCGTAATTTAGAAACTAGTACACTATACTTTATACCTTGTGAAAACCTTCTGGAAATTTTACAGGAATAATCGTGTATTCTTTTCAACTAGCATGTCAATATATATGCACAGGCAATGTAATTCCATGAGATGTTACTATTGAAAGGAACGTGCTGCAATTCGTGTATTAACACTCGTGACGTCACAATGCATAAGATCTAAAGAAACATGCCGCAACGGCTGTTCTAACCTGCAAACTGAACCCGCGGTTAGATGAATCTTAAACGTTGCCCTTTTACCTAGAAAAGGCAATTTCAGAAAACAAGACTAGAACAGACAATTATGCTACATATATTTAGAATAAATGTCATAATTTGTGTTTTGTTACGGGTATGCAACACACAGCAAGTGCATTTATCGCATGAAATGCGCTTACGAGCAGATCATGGACATCTACGATCAGATCACGGACTTCTACGATCAGATCACGGACTTCTACGAGTAGATCATGGACTTCTGCGAGTAGATCATGAACTTCTACGAGCAGATCACGGACTTCTACGAGCAGATCACGGGTTTTTCCGTATGTCTAAATGCTTTTGATATCTGTTTGACTGATGCTTTTGCTATCCATATGCCCAATTCTTTTGATATCCATATCGTTACATAATTTTTTGTATGATCTAGGGTTCCTGTATTTTAGCGTCTTGTTTGTGATGATACCTTGTAATCAGCAGAGTTGGGACATTTCGTGTTTCTTAAAGTGGGAATGCTTTCTTGTTAAATAGTTTCCTTCTTGGAAGAAGACCTCTTTGAATACAAATATGTACTTGTGTGCTCATGCTCTGGTGTAAACCAGATACATGTAACTACACTTTTCGCTATTAAATGGCGGTTGGATATCCAAATTTTGTGCTTTATTTAGTGGTCTCCTTCAAGTAGTGTTTTGTAATATATGTTTGTTGTGTCTACTTCCCGTTTATATATATGGTGTTTTATATAGTGACTTGTTATTTGTTCATGTTGTTTTGTCTGATTTATTTTTATTTTTAACAATATTGTGGATGTGTTCTGTTGTGGTCAGTGCAAAATGGTCTTGTTTGAGATGTTTCCAATATCTTTTGACGTAATTCGGATATTGGCATGATGATTCTGTTTAAACCCATTTATCCGGATATCCAACCCATTTACCCTTTATCTTTGTAAATTGTTTAAGTCCCACTTCTTAGTCATTGGCCGCTTTAATCAAAATATTTTCTACTATGATCAACATTTCAGTGGAGTTTTTGTGTAGAGTTTGGTGCTGTTGCGGTATTAAGGACTTGTTGAAGATCTTTACATTACAACCTTGGGCATTTCCCGATTCTACAAAAGGATGATAAGGTCTTATATCATTTGCGTTATATCCACTCAACTGTACGGAAGATCAACGTACACATCGTTTTTTCTTGTGTTTGTTTGTCCAAAACTTTAATCGTTTGCATCACCTCTGAACAGTAAATTTTCGTATTTTTATACTTTCAGTCTTTTGCTGTGCGTGCTGCAATCAAGTCATGTTGGGTTTCTCCTGAGCTCCTATCTTTCATTTTCCTATATATATGCACAATCAATGTAACTCCCTGAGATGAAACTATTTAAGGGAACGTGTTTTCATTTTGCATGAAAACGTTTCTGCAGTAAAAATACATAAGATGAATTTGAAGACGTTAAACATCTAAAGAAACATGCCGCGACGGCTATCAAACCTGAACACTGAACCCGCGTTGACTTGAATTTAAACGTCATCTTTTACCTAGAAAATCGCGATTTTAGAAAACAAGAATGAAACAGACAACTGTGGTGCATATGTATAGAATAATTTCATAATTTGTGTATTGTTACGGGTATGCAACACACAACAAGTGCATTTGTCTAATAATTTAGACACCTATTCTCCAATTGATACATTTCCCTTCCACACCGTTTGCTACCTGCGTGGCAGATTGCCGTCCTTAGTCGGGACCGATTGCCCATTTGTCTCATTGGTTTATGTGTGGTTATTTTGTGTTCGATGTTACTATGGTGTGATTTGGTGTTCCTTGTCCCTTTTAGGTATCTTTCTGTGCGTGTCTGCTACTGTGTTTTGCATTGGGTATTTTGGGGTTTTGCTGTGGGTGCTGCGACCAATCTTCTCCTTTCCTTTAATACCTTACATTGACATTGCTGGTAGTTTTGCTTGGTCTACATAAGACCGGGACCACAAGGTAAAAAGTGTTTGACACAAGTCATCTTGTTTCAATTTGATTTTGAGTTAATAAGGTAAGCATTAATTTGGTCATCCTTTTTTGGGTGCATAATAAGGGACAATGATCGCAAGGTTAAGTCGCGAAATTTTTTTTCCTCATTGACTTCTTCAAACAATTTTGAAATTGTTTTTCTTTTCTTCTTATATTTTTCTCAGTAACTACAGACAACAAAAAGTGGCATCCTTTAAAGGAGTGTTACACTTGTACTATTTAAGATTTTTTATTTTAAACAAACATTGCGCATTTAGCAATGTAACCGGAGTTTAACAGTGCTTAAGCATATGTAAATAAATTGTTCTATTTTAAATAAATTTTGACATGAAATTGAATACATCACCAAAGAAAGCGACATTGATCGATTACTGAGACTTCGCAAAGTGAAATTCGATGCCTCAAATGTAAAGATTACAGAATAAAATGTTCAAATATGCTTACAATTACAAAGTTAAAGAATCAGACCTTAGTTTATGATAAAGTGTAGCTGACAGTATATTGAAATCAACATTTCATAATATTTTACATCATTTTAAATGTCCTTTGACATGAAACGAAGTAGGTAACTTTTCTTGGTATTTTTATATGAATATTCTTTTAAATTTACGACAGATCACTCAAAGTGAATGAGATATTGATACAAGACCGTCAATAGTGAATATTATCTACTTTTGTTTTCTTACGTAAGACAGTATCATAAGCTTTTCAGAAAGAACTATTGTGACCAAATTACAAAACTGTTGATTGCATGAGAATTGCCTTGAAAATGTCGAAACATATTTTATGGAAATTGACACTTTTTGTTACATAGACTTTAATGAATATTACCCAAATAAATGTAATACAATCGAACAGCCTTCGAGTAAGGTAGATATGGGTGGCATTGCCTTATCATATTCATATAAGTATATATTCTTTAATATTCGATCATAATAAATTTGTCAACGAAATTGCTCATTTGATAAGCAACTGCAGATAAACGTCCAACGAGAAGAAATAAGTTTATATCTTGTATGGGAATGCAGCAGGATCAAAGAGAAGTGATACGAAAAGAGGTCCATGCACCAAAGAAAATGTGTGGATCATAAAGAAAAGCGAAGTGACAAACTCTGCTACAAGTGAGCAAAGAAAATTATCATTTACACAGCAAAGAAACTCTATGGATTTATAGTACAGTCATAAAATTTTAATTTCATGAGAGAAAATACAAATAAATTCACAAATAAATTTAGAAATTATCATATTTACAAAATGTAAAATCGACGACTCTTTCCTTATCCCACCATGGTCTCTTACATTCTGACAAACGCCTGAATAAATAGGTGCGTACATCGCCACAGATCGTAAAACAATTATCATGATGGTTTACTTCATGCCCGAAACCTATTTAGATTTCCAAACTAAACAAACTAATTGTGTCTTATGCGACTCTTCAAGAAATATAATGCGATATATTGTGACTACTTTAATTTACCAGAATAAATGGAAGGCTTGTGTTAAAATGCGAGAGTCTCCATAAGAACTCGGTTCAGAGTTAACAAGGACAACAAATGGCACGTACCACAACAAGTGACACACGGGACAAGCACAACAAGTGACGCACGGGACAAGCACAACACGTGACGCATGGGACAAGCACAACAAGTGACACACGGGACAAGCACAACAAGTGACGCATGGGACAAGCACAACAAGTGACATGCCCTTGACAGGGATGACAGCAAAAACACTAACTTAAAGCATTAAGGACATAAATCAACGAGACCAATGGATAGCTGACGCCGACTTAAGATGGCCATAAACCTGTAGCTATTTCCACCAAATAAACATCAAAGAAGTACCTATCAGTTATTCAGTCTCAAAGTCGAGAAAGCAAAGGAAATCATAAGAATATCCATTGGAACGGCTACGAACCTCGGAATGAATTACATTCCGAAGTGAGACCAGGTGCCCGGGGAGAGTCAGCGTCTTCTGATTATATGCAACTCCCGTCGCAACAGCTCCATGAAAACATGTCGAATTCGGTGATTGTATCGATGCACAGATTTATGTACATATCAGGTAAATATTTCTTCCTTGGTGATGATGACAGCCATTCAATCGCAATCCAGAATGTCACTGTTCATTCTGGAAAGGGGATTGATATTCCACGTTGTGCAACTGAAGAACTTCCGCAAGGATGATTTCAGCCCAGAACAAGTAGCTTACTTGCAAGCCGTCTGGCTCTAACGATGAAATTTTCATATTTGAAACATGCTCTGGCATACCCTATCAGTTGAGAAACGAAAATGCCATAAGCTGGAGAGGACGGAATGTTGCTTCTCATTAAAGAGAAGTTATTTATGCGGAAGCTGAAATTATCACGCTTGTCATACAGTGAGGTGTTCAAATGGCCGTTGGTGTCGAAAGGTAGAAGTGTATCCAAGTACGAAGCGGATCTGTCACTCTTGATTGCTTTCTTAATCTCTAGTTCACGAGGATAGATTTCGTGTAGATTATCCTTAAAGTTCGGTTTATTGATAGGACAACACGTCATCTATGTATCTGAAGGTAAAATGAACTGAGATGCGAGGTGCAAGCTTTCGTCCAGTCGAGAGCAAGCCTGGATGAAGTCATTTCGCATGAATATGAAAATAAGACAGTTTGCAGTTTGGCGCAGTTGGTACCCATGGGAATGCCAACTATTTGCTGGAATACGTTGTATCCAAACACCACAAAAACTCAAGCATCCGGATGTTATCGTCTTCGGTATATTCTTTGTTTGAATCAGTGTGTTCCTTCACGAAATAAGTATCCTCCTACCCTATGTTAAGGTATATGTATCTCCTGATTCCCATTTTAAAGAAAGGTGTTGCGAATAATATTGGCCAGGTTTTTGTTTTTTTGTTTTTAGCTTTTGGTGTGAAATGGTAGTGTAGAGCGAGAAGAAGTCGATAGACTTTATGCTGATAATATGATTGAAATTGGTGGCTTCTAAATTTTCCAGAAATTCCTTAGAATTCTTTATGATACACATCTGATTGATTCCATTTCTGGAATTATATGTTGTCTCGCAGTATATTTGAAGGCCTTGTTTGATGCGAGTTAATATTTTCGTAAGAAAAATGGAAAGAGGTTTTGTGGAGCACCTGGACGAACCGGCAATGAGCCGTCGTTTGTAAGCATTTTTGTGCATTTTTGGAAATCCAGTAGATATAAGGTAATTCAAGATCAGAGTCATCAGTATGAATAGAGATAGACCCAAGGACAGGTTTGTGGTTGTCAAGTATTTCAGATACAGATGTAGGCGTGTATGTTGGATTTCCAGGTGCTGATTGTAATCCCAGTTCCTCTCTCAGACATTTGAAATAGTATTACTTACAAACGAAAGTAAAATTGTTTGCTGCTTCGTCAGCAGGAACAATATATTTTACATGAAGGTAAAAAAATATTAACCTGTGTCTGTCGTCTAACATAAATGTCCGAGAGGAAAGACAACTTGAAGGTACTGTATAGAGTATTTTGTACCCCGTGACGTCCGTTGGAAACCCCTTTTTTAAAAGTCGTTATATATTACTCGTTCGTATCTTCTTCCAATGTAGCGATTTTGAATTATAATAACTGTCATTGCATCCATTTCATACGTTAGTGTACAAGTATGTCATATTAACGTTTTACACATTTGTCTCTTAAGCATGTGAGATGGCAATCCGGTAATTCAAGTTCATAGTCATCAGTATGAATATCGGTGAACTCAAGAACAGGTCAGGTCACGTAACTATTGAATTTGAAGACGTTTAACATTTGAACCACTTGGTGAGTGTCACTGCTGCTGGACCAGGAGTTCCCGAGGGCACATGTAGCGAAGTTCGATCAACTATCGATTGATCGTCTGTCTCTTCAACGAATTCGAAAATATTTGTTTTCAAAAATTCTTGAAATTTCTAAAACGAAGGTCCTGTAGCATCATATCCCATCCATCCTGCTACATTTTTCAGTACATTTTGGACATAATACTTTTAACAGCTCTTTGGTCATATTGAGGATCACTGACGAGGGTTATGTAACCGAGACGTGCATGTCTGGTCCATACTGTCAATTTATCTGTTCTTAAATGATGCTATCGAATTTGAAGACGTTTAACATTTATCTTGTGGTATACAGGTACATGTGCTTACCGTTTCAGTGTAACTGTTGCTTAGAGAATTCAACATTTTATATCTTAAGAATTTGTCGATTAGACATCTAAAATATGTACGAGTATCATGCCCGTATAGTACATTTAAACGTTATCTAGAGGGGTTTGACAGTGTTTTAAATGTTTTTCCCTGACATGATCACCATAACACTTTCTATATAGACATAACCTCAGACAGTGCATGTTTTGTAGATATTGCCTTCATTTTCGTGAACATCGAAGGCGGGTGCGGCTAGCCAAACAGGGGAAGCTTACTCCTCCCGGGCATCTGGTCCCACCTCTAGCTTGCTGGGGATCCGTTGATGCTCAATTCGGTGCTGTTGAGATAGTTGTCAGGATCTTCTTTATCTCACTAGACTTCCAAAGTGGTGTTTTTCCAACTTCTTATCCATACACCTAGAGCAATTGATTTTGTTATATGCAAAACGCAGGAGGTACACATCTGACAATTGTTTCCAGTAGACTGAACTAGACAACAGAACTAGAACATTTCATTCCCAGCCTCCCATAATCCTGGATCTACCAAATTTGGTGAGTGGATATGCATCTGAAGATGCTTACTGCAATGCATGATACGGATGCTAGCATCTGACCTATATTTCACGTTTGCAACTTAGGTGTCAGATGGTTGTTCGAAAAAGGTACCAGTTGTCCATTGGTCTTGTTGGTTTATGCATAGTATTCTGGGTTAAGTGTTTTAATGTCGTCTTTGGTATTTACTTGGGTATTTCGTGTCCCTTTGGTGTCTGTTGTGTGCTTGTCTTCTCTGTGGTTTTGCAGATGGGTGTTTCGATGTTTTGTTGTTGGTGTTGCAGATATACCCTAATAATGTTGGAGATTCCCTAATTTATTTTTATCAAATCAATGTTTAACTTGGCTTCAATATTTGGAATACCTGCTTATCATTTTAAAGGAGATATACACCATTTCATCATCCGACGATTTTGGCTACACATCTCATTTAATTATGCTTCAAATAGACCGCACAGTAAACTTAATTTTGAACCGCTTTCTCCTAATGCTTGCCATTATGGAAAAGAAGAATATTGGGTGCCACTGAATTCGGTTGTCTCCTCTTATTAAAATTGACTTGAATTACTACTGCTGATGATTTGATACTCGGAACATGCACTGTTCAATTTTTTTTATCAGAAAGTCGGTCTCTGCCAGCAGAGTTTGGATACTCCATTATTCTTTCAAAACCTGAAGGTCCTAAAAACGCAATGAAATATTACATGAGGGCACATTTCAGTGGGCAATTCTGGTTTCATTGCAAAAGACAAAAAGATTATCCAAAATACATTCAATTAAATGTGGAAAGATCTCGCAACATCACTCCTTTCCGATCCTTTCTAACCGTGACCCGGAAAAGTTACACTTCCATGAAATTGTTTGTTTTCTTTCTAAGTAAAATTCAACGAGGTGGAAAGCAAATGAAATTAATGTTGCAATGAATCGAGTATTAGTTATTTCATTTTAATTTAGCAGTCAATCGCTTATTCATTCCTCCGCTTGCTATTGGCACATTGATAAGGGAGAGTTTCAGCCAACAATACGGTTGATGCGGGACCTCTTATCAAGCGGATAGAACAACTCCTTATTCAGATGCTGGGAACAAGTTAATGATTATTTTGATCATTAGTTACTGCCCCTGTCAATCTCAGATGCTTCTTATACTATTTATTCGGAAATTGTATTAGCTTTTATTGAAGATGGCAAATCGTTGATGCTGAAGAGAGAAATGATATTTGTCTTTTTGTTCAAGACATGACCGGAAATAGCTAATCATTTTGTCATTTGCTGATATGTTGTTTGTCAATAGTAGACAAATATGATGACAGTAGAATTGCTCCATACAAAAAAAAAAAAAAAAAAGAACAGAAAGTACAAAGATCTTTGACTCTCATGTGAATGGAAATTCTAAATATCATATATATTTAGATTCAAATGATTGTTCAATGACGTTTCATTTAATGAAATCTGCTGGAGTCCGAAGTTAATAGGATGAAATGACAGTATTGTCACGATCATATTTAGATTCCATGTTTGAAACTAATATCGTTAATAACTATGTTTTTCTTGACTTATGTTGTGAATTCGAAATCTTCCTATTGTTAACACTACCAATATATGTTATAATTGGAAACTGGAGAATACAAATTGTAGAAGTATTTTTATTATTTACACTTTTTACGTCATACATTTTGAAAAATGCATGATGATATTAATATTTCTTACTCGCTTATTTAACACTAGGTCAATGAGAAGTTAAATGAAATTTTGACTAGCTTGTATTACATAATATTTCAATTATCTTTTGAATGACAGTAATTAAAGTACACCAGTGTACGTGGGAACTTGATACATGCATCCTTTCCTTCACTCAAACCTACAAGACCCAATCTTCTTTCTCAAGTTTAAGTTGTCTTCTCACCATTGACCAAAAGAATTCTTTTCATCCAAGACACCTGTGAATTTAGAACTAATAATACATTATATCAATAAAAAGTTAATAATTATTACATTTTCTACAATGGCTTTCACACTGAAAGTTAAATCATCTCATTATTGTGTTTTGCCCTGAGTTGTAACAGGTACAATTTCACTCCGTGTCAGCCCCGCCCAGTATTTGTCAACTACAATAAAAACCCCTCATGACAAGATTGAATTGAATCCTTCAAAGATACTTTTGCTCTAAGATACAATGCTTTCCCCCAATTTGTTGTAACCAAATTTATCTGAATGAGGTAAGTTTTTACTATTTTCCTGTTAGGTGAGAACCCTCCTGCCACACTCACATTTTTATAAGTAGCCATCCATTCCTCTGACTGAAAACAAATGTACTTTGTATCACCTCTCTGAGACACTGGTGAGTTTCTTCAATGACTTTCGAGAGTTTCTCAAGTTTATTTATTTAAAATATCATTTTAGATCATTATTTGAATGTTGAGTGAATTAAATCAGAGTCCATGTTGGAATGAAAAGTTTTAAGAAATTAAATGATTACGTACGAATTAATGAGACATTATGTAAACATGTAGATTTGTAAGGGATCATTATACTGGTTTGAGGAATAATCAATGATCGTGATATTTATTAATCCTAATAAAATATTTTAAACAAGGTAACATTCGTTACAATCATGTATATCTTGAATATCATCCAGGGAGCAGCCTTCCGGACAAAATGTTAAAATACAGCTAGTATTCCGGACATGCATAGGGAATATTTTAAAAAGTACTCTTAACTTAATCTGAATCATTTCGGAGAGGCAAAACTATTTCAGTTGCGCCCAATTTCATTTTAATTTCAAACATGATATTGTCAGCACACAAGGCACTCATACTATATTCCTCAATGTTAGTTATATCTTCTTGATTTTTGAAATCCAAGGGAATGAGCTTTCACATGAGAACAGCCGCAGTCATGGCTAGTAATATATGCGCGCAGTTTGACATAACAAGAGTTGCTATTATTTGAAATTGCAATATATACATTTTCAAAGGTTTCATACATGTAACAGCGAATGATAGAATACCTGATCATACATTCAATTTTTCTTGTTAACTATGACAATGCAGTAATTCATAATCCTCAGAAAGACATGTAATCATAGTTTTAATTAAGCAAAAATTGTAAATGTAGTAATAATATGAGAAACATACAAAAGAAGCGAGAAATTTGAAATTAATTTCCCTTTTGTTAGATTTTCCTTGAAAACCTTAAAGTGGGGAATTCGTTGAGTACCTTGCTGCAGTTTGGTTCCTGTATCTAAAAAGTAAAACAAGAAAGGGAAATCACGGAAAACAATTTTATGCTCACGGACCATCTTCACCATTCTATGCACAATTTATTCTTGGTAGCGGAATTCAAACGTTGTAGTAAGGCCGCGTCTGGACGCCATCTTGTTGCCACCGACGAAGTAATGCGTTGCAAGATCATCGATTTTGTCTACTATGATGGGCGTATATTCAGGTAGAAAAAATGGCAGGTATTCGGCATATCACATGGTGGCGTGACAACTATTCTACATGACCGTCTAGGAATGCGCAAGCTGAAAAAGCCTTTTGAACACCGATGAGCGAATTTCAACCAGGACATCAGTATGTATGTCAGATGATGGTTTGATGGATGACTGTTGATGAGACATATGTTCAATATTATGAGCCAGAGATGAAAGCTCAGAGTCGTGGGTAGGATTCAAGACACAGTCACCTGCTTAGGGAGCAACCATTTGATTTTTTAATGTGTGTGTGTGGGGGGGGGGGGGGGGGAAGACTTTTGCCAGCCGGAAATTTTTTTCAGCCATTTTAAAAGCCGGAATTTTTTTTTCACCGGCCCTTCGGGCCGGCTTATTTTTTTTTGGTTGTAATTTTCCAATGTTGAAAATTACTCTAAAGTTTAAATAATTCAGCGTGATTTTTCGGCCATAGTTTAAAACATCAAACACAGAATGAGTTCATCTCTTGCCAGCAGATCACTTCATTTTAATTTCTTGAATGGCATGTGATGCCTATAATCTATTTGTTAAATGATACTCAACGGAGACAGGCTATATGGTGCTAATGACTTTTGAATTTGATTTATTCACTTCAAATTGCAAAATTGCATAAAGTTTGTTCCATTTTTTATCCTTAGTTTATGATACACAAAAAAAGTTTCCTGGGCAGTGGAAAGGTTGAAAGAGAGGGGGGAGGGGCAATTTCATGAGCCGGAAAATTTTTTTCCCTAAAATTTCGATCCGGAATTTTTTTTTTGCAAAGTCTTCCTGCCCCCCCCCCCCCCTAAAAATCAAATGGTTGCTCCCTTACGGCCACAGGATTTTTAGACTCAAAATGCGTTAATATGTACTTTTAAAATATCCAAGGTAAGTACGATAGCTGCTATTAAGGAGACTCTCCAAAGGTGTTTTGCTTTAACGGGACATGGCGAGAGTCCACACATGCAAAGTTTCCCTTGATGTTTGAAAGGGAAACGGATTTGAGCAAGTACCACAACCTGTCTTCTTCTGTTACAAATCATGAACGATAAGAAATCCATAGGCTACATTTCTGGCTTGATGAAGTAAACTGAAATGTGACGATGTAACAGTGTCCACAGCTGAACACACACAGGAAACGAGAAAATGAACAAATATGCAGAGACAACGAGAACTGAAAATTAAATCTTGGAAACAAGAAGAACAACTCGATACATAATTTTGAATAATCAACAAAGATGTCCATTGTACAGTGAAAAAAATACTAAATTGAAAATAGCTGGAGCCACTCAAATAAATTGATGCGGCACCGCACCAATTTAAAATGGTTCAAATAATGACAAATAAATGTTGCCGTTTATCGAAACTCAGAAATTGTCCTTCAACAATATATTCCGCCTGCCTCAATCTGGAGGAAAAAAAACCCAACTGTACATCTTGATGTAAAAAAAAACAACATTAAGAAGCTGGGTTGAGTGAGCATTGAAGACTAGTAACTATCAACTCACAAACAAAGCAACAGACAATGGACATACAACTAACACACCAACAAACAATGGACATACAACTACAACACAAACAAACAATGTGCATATAACTACAAAATGAACAAAAAATGGACATACAACTGAAACATGAACAAAAAGTTGACATACAACTACAACTACAACAAACAATGGACATACAACTACAACAACAACTAACAATGGGCATACAACTACAAAACAAACAAACAGTGGACATACAACTACAAAACCAACAAACAGTGGACATACAACTACCACACCAACAAACAATGGACATACAACTACAACTAGAACAAACAATGGACATAAAATTACAAGACCAACAAACAGTGGACATACAACTACCACACCAAAAAACAATGGAATACAATAACCACACCAATAAACAATACAAACGACTACAACATCAACAAACAATGGACATACAAATACCACATAAACAAACGATGGGCATACAGCTACACGTCAACAAACAGTGGACATACAACTACAACTACAACAAACAATGGACATACAACTACAACTACAACAAACATTGGATATACAACTACAACACCAATAAACAGTGGACATACAACTACAACAAACAATGGACATACAACTACAACAAACAGTGGACATACAACTACAACACCAACAAACAGTGGACATACAACTACAACACCAACAAACAGTGGACAAACAACTACCACACCAACAAACAATGGACATATAACTTAAACTACAACAAACAGCGGACATACAACTACAACACCAACAAACAGTGGACAAACAACTACAACACCAACAAACAATGGACATACAACTACAACTACAACAAACTGTGGACATACAACTACAACACCAACAAACGTGGAACATACAACTACAACACCAACAAACGATGGGCATACAGCTACAACACCAACAAACAATGAACATACAACTAAAACTACAACAAACAGTGGACATACAACTACAACACCAACAAACAGTGGACATACAACTACAACACCAACAAACGATGGGCATACAGCTACAACAACAACAAACAATGGGCAAACAACTACAACTGCAACAAACAGTGGACATACAATGACAACACCAACAAACAGTGTACATACAACTACTGCACCAACAAACGATGGGCATACAGCTACAACAACAACAAACAATGGGCAAACAACTACCACACCAACAAACAGTGGACATACAACTACCACACCAACAAACAAAGGACATACACCTACAACACCAACAAACAGTGGACATTCAACTACAACTACAACAAACAGTGGACATACAACTACTGCACCAACAAACAATGGACATACAACTACAACACCAACAAACAGTGGACATACAACTACAACACCAACAAACAGTGGACATACAACTACAACACCAACAAACAGTGGACATACAACTACAACACCAACAAACAGTGGACATACAACTACTGCACCAACAAACAATGGACATACAACTACTACACCAACAAACAAAGAACATACAACTACCACACCAACAAACAGTGGACATACAACTACAACACCAACAAACAGTGGACATACAACTACCACACCAACCAACAGTGGTCATACAACTATCACACCAACAAACAGTGGACAAACAACTAGCACACCAACAAACAGTGGACATACAACTACAACTACTGCAAACAGTGAACATACAACTACAACACCAACAAACAGTGGACATACAACTAACACACCAACAAAGAATGGGCATACAACTACAACACCAACAAACAATGGACATATAACTACAACTACAACAAACAGTGAACATACAACTACAACACCAACAAACAGTGGACATACAACTACTGCACCAACAAACAATGGACATACAACTTCCACACCAACAAACAGTGGACATACAACTACAACTACAACAAACAGTGGACACACAACTACATTACCAACAAAGAGTGGACATACAACTACAACACCAACAAACAGTGGACACACAACTAACACACCAACAAAGAATGGGCATACAACTACAACACAAACAAACAATGGACATATAACTACAACACCAACAAACAATGGACATACAACTACAACTACAACAAACAGTGGACATACAACTACAGCACCAACAAGCTGTGGACATACAACTACAACTACAACAAACAGTGGATATACAACTACATTACCAACAAACAGTGGACATACAACTACAACACCAACAAACAGTGGACATACAACTAACACACCAACAAAGAATGGGCATACAACTACAACACCAACAAACAATGGACATACAACTACAACTACAACAAACAGTGGACATACAACTACAACACCAACAAACAGTGGACATACAACTACTGCACCAACAAACAATGGACATACAACTACTGCACCAACAAATAAAGGACATACAACTACAACTACAACAAACAGTGGACATACAACTACAACACCAACAAACAGTGGACATACAACTACCACAGCAACAAACAGTGGACCTACAACTACCACACCAACTAACAGTGGACATACAACTACAACACCAACAAACAATGAACATACAACTACCACATCAACAAACAGTGGACCTACAACTACCACACCAACAAACAGTGGACATACAACTACAACACCAACAAACAATGGACATACAACTACCACACCAACAAACAGTGGACATACAACTACATTACCAACAAACAATGGACATACAACTACCACATCAACACACAATTGACATACAACTACAACACCAACAATGGCGTAAACTACAATATCAACAAACAATGGACCTACAACTACAACACTAACAAACAATGGAAATACATCTACAATACCAACAAACAGTAGGTAACAATAAAAATACCTCAACTTTATAGATTAAGAAACAACGCAAAGGAATTTTCACTGAAACATGAAATGCAGAATATAAAAGGAGGTAGATCAATTTGTATCCATCGCCAACTTTGGAGGACCACCCTTTTTTTACATTTAATGCTTTGGTAATCCGATTTACGTGCAATTCTTGATGAGGTTTTTTTTTTCGAAACATTCTTGTGGAGCAGTTACAGCATACATTATATACCGGTATCGAAAATGTGGACAAATGTACATCGCTATTTCTTTAAATCTAGAACAGTGCTCGTCTCTATCAGTTGAATTCTTTTCCATATTTTGATATTAATTTATCCTTTCTTTGAATGTTAGTTAAATTAATTGGATAGAAAGCACAACATGATCTGTAAAATGGTGATATGCCCGTCATTGAAATTAAAAACCGGAAAAGTGGGAGGGTTGTGCGCCCGTAATCGGATAACGACACTTTTCGCTACGGGTCTGGCATACGGCCGTGCGAAGTCAGCACCGGTTGCCCATTGGTCTTGTTGGTTTATGTGTAGACTTTTGTGTTTGTTGTTTATGTGTTGTATTTGGTATTCCTTGTCCCCTTTGTGTCTCTTGCTGTACATGTCTACCCTGTTTTGCATGGGTGTATTTGATGTTTTGCTGCAACCGTCCAGTTGGTGATCCCCTCCTTTCTTTCAAAAATCAGTGAAACCACGGTCTTACATGTACAATCTCAGGTAAAATCAAGGGCTTATTTATGTACAAACTATACCGAACAGAATAGAGAACAACTGCGGACACCCCAAGTATCGAGCGAGCCAGAGTGAGTATCCTTCTCGACTGGCATTTCTGAAAGCTGTGTACCAGTCATGCAATTTTCGGATAATGAAACCTCATCAGTGGTACTTTACTCCATAACGAGCCCAGTCCAAATCTTGTGAGACTGGGTCCTGATCCCTTGTGATGCCCTCTTGAAGTGAGGAGGCTATTTGTTTATACGCCAGTTGTACCTCTGTGTATCCGGGTATGTGGAAGGGTTGTGGGCACGTAATCCGGATACTACACCGTTTGCTATTATATAACAAGGGGCCGAAAATTTGTGTAAATGAGTGAATCTTTTTTGTTTCATAAGGCTCGGTGATGACTCACAATCCTTTGCGTTAAAAAAGTTATATTTCAAAATTATGTCTTTAAAATTATATTTCATACATAGCAAACTAATTCAAGTTCAAACTATTTATTAATATTTACCAAAAAAATGGCAAGTTGCGAAGTCCTCACTCGTGGTAAGAAAGATAACTCTGAACGACTGTTAAACATTTTGAACTGCGAATACGAAACGCGATTAGAAATACACACGAAACAAATCAAGCACCTCACTGAAGTATGAAAGACAACGGACGAGACCAATATCTATATTGATTCCGAATCTATTAGCCTTAAAAGACGCTCAAATTTTGTAATAGGCGTCAAACAAAAAATAGAATTTCATTAACAAAACAGAAAAAAAGAAGAAAATTTTGAAAAAATTATTATATTTGTTTCATAAAGGTGAGGCCGAGGGTACCGGAAGCATGTGTAGACAGACCATATACTTTCTATTGCTCGTCGAAAAGTTGCAGATAAGGGAGAACAAGAGAACAAATTAAAGAGAGAGAAAAGATAACACTGAAAATAAAAACCAATTGCTTTTAAACCAAATAGTATCTGTCATCTTTTGTTTAGACGTTATATTTAAATTTTTAAATTTTATTTCCCTGTGGAAGATGCCCATCTATTTCTGTGTTAAAATACATGTAAAACAAATAGATGAAACACATGTTTTAAAATACAACAAAAGAAAGACAACTCCTGAATTTGTCTAATATGCATGAATTCTGATCGCCTTTTTGCAAATCAGTCTTGGAAGAAACCATTCTGACTCTAGAATATAGGAACGTCGCCCCTCCCCCCCCCCCCCCCTGGATTTTTCGAAGCATAGCTATTTTTTATGAATATTTCATAAGATTAAGTCCCAATGCCCCTTTTGTTGTCATAATATTTGAATATTGAATAATGTATCATGAATTTGTACTAGAAATCTTCCATTTTTATAATAATATGCCGTCAGCATTTAAATTTTTTTTTCTCTGGCTCGCGCATCCGCTCGCCAGAATTTATTACATACATGTACGTTATTTTCAAATGATGCTGCTTTTTCCTATATACAACACATATACATTACACTAAGGTCAATAAACAAGGACACTAAGAAAACGAAAAGAAACTAAAAAAGACAAGAATAGTGGATTATATTCCAATTCTCGGAAAAAAAATCGCTATCGCTCGCCATTTGTTGTATTTACATATTAGAACCGACAATCAATAATGAAGTACTATGATGTGAAAATTCAAGATTTTAAGCTATTTTTTCGCCATTGCTCTCCAGTCACCTGTTTTATTACATGTAATAATTAAAAATAGAAATGATAATCATCAATCAATAACTTTATTTTCTTGCGTGTGCGGTTTTTCTCTCTTCCTTTTTATTTTTTTTTGCTCTTCAAAAAATTCGGACTTTAGGACCCCCCCCCCCCACCTGAAAAAAAAAAAACCTGGATCCGCCCATGTCGATCAGCAAAATTTTACTTTCTACAATAATTACTAAAAATTATTGAGATTTTGTCCATTTCTGTCTCCTTTATTCGAAAGATTTATTTCATCTATGATAAAAATAAATCAAAACTCAATGAAATTTCGTGGACCCGTGCAGTTAAAGAATTTCAAAAGAATTTAAAGCACCTACATGTACGACTTTTTCTAGATTCTTTTTAACAGTTGTCCAGAGTTATCCTTCTTACCACGCGAAAGTCACCGCGACTGAGCCTATTTCTTTTTAAGGCTATTTAAAGTATGAAAATTTTAAACAATTTATCCATTATTGTTTGTAGATTAAAGATATCATTTTTGAAAAAAAAAGTCTTCAGCAATGCGACGTTTCTGGTTTTTTTTTTTTTTTTGGTTTGATTACCCAAATCTCATGCAAATTGCCATGTATTCTATTGTATATTACGCTTACTGTCAATTTTTATTTTATTGTTATGATCGTCTTTGTTCACTTCTTCCAAATATCACGAAAAAGCCCGACATAAATAAAGGAATTAAAATTATGCAACCTTCCATACACGAGTTAAATTTAAAAAAAAAGACATGTAATGCCGAAAAAAAAAATTTAAAAAAAAGAAAGGAAGAAAAAAGAAAGAATGACAGCAATAGTTAACACTAGAAGAATTACACAGATAGAAACGAAAATAGACACCAAAAGGAGCAATAATAGGAAATACCGAACGAACTTATACATGTATTCTGATCATAAATTTAAAATAACATGGGATAGAGGTAACCATATATAGACAACAATAAATAAGTAAGTAAGTCATTTTTACTTAGAGTCGCCAATTTATACATACATAACAATAAACAATAAAATAATACCAAGAAAGAATGATAATAAAAGACCGAAAGAAGAAACAAAAGTCAAAAAGAGACAAGACATATACATATATACATTTTATCACATGACACACCCGTTATGCAGTTTCATAAAGCCATTTCATAAATATATGATATTATAACACGTTACATATCGCTCTGCTTGAATGCGATTGGTCAAGTTTTGAACCTAATCACATAAACCTTGACAAATGTGACCTTTCAAATATCGGTCAACTATTAAATTCAGACCCGGAGTCAATATCAATGATTAAAATTGTTGTTGTTGAATGAATTCTTGCATTAAAATACTATTCAAAATTGAAATACTTTTATCTTACGCACAGAATATCTATACGATGGGGACACTACTTCTCATGGCGCAGCAAACGACTTCTAAATCACGGCGTGGTTCGCCTCTGTAGTTCTCGGAAACGTTGATTTCACGTTAGAAATACACATTTTAGGCAATATCATGTGATAAAAAGAATCTCAAATTAATTTTCATTTCAAGGCTCGGGGATATAAAACGCACAACTCGTTTCATAATACATCGTATGAAATGAAAATTCATTTGAGATCCTATACATGTATGAATGAATTCCCTTGAAATTTTATCCTTTATTTATCCTTGCAAAGGCAACTCCAAAAGGACAAAGCAAATAACAACACTGAAAGAATAATCTAAAGACAACATCAAAAGAACGAGCACTAGAAAACATCAAAGTAACAAGAGACATTATTAAAATGAATGAATAATAGACAACATCATTTTAAAAAGAATATATAAAAGACAACATCGAAGTAAGAAACGAGAGACATCATTCAAAAAGAAAAAAAAACCAAAACAAAACAAAACAAACAAACAAACAACCAAACTATCAAAAGACAACGTCAAAAGAATTATCCTTACATGCACTTCCTTGCATGCTATGTTATTACAAATCCGGTTGCGACAATGCATGCTAACGTATACAACGCGCACTATATTGTATTGTATGATTTCATTATAGATGGACATTAAATTGAACAGTGACAGCAATATATACAATTATCCCGCCTCTGGCAAATTTCTTGCAATCTGATTGGTCGAGAATAACCAAATATTATGTTGTATTATTTTACTAACAGGATATTATTTTAATATCCTGCTTCTACTAAGACGCTTTATGCTTTTGACGTCACCAAATTGCTTTAAAATATGTTGACGTAACATACATAAACCAAAAGCCATCAACAGGATAAATTCGTTATACAGTGTTTTACAGGGGAGATACAAAAATATATTGGGTCGATGAAAAAAGTTGTATTTTTTCTTTTTTCATCGACCCAATATATTTCTGTATCCCCCCTGTAAAACACTGTATAACTACTGTCCTGTTCACTAAATCCAGAGCACCCTGTTTTGGCAATTTATTCTGTCATCTGAAGAATTTTCCTATAGATTATAGTTTTCGAGAATTGACATCCTTTAGTCGTTACTGGAAATTAACTTCAACGTACCCTATTAGCTACATTCAAATCGCAATATAAAAAATAAAATGTCTACGGGAAATGTCCATGTTAATTTCAAGCCGCCGCCATATTGCTCTCCGTGTAAACAATGGTAAACAGTGACGTCAAAGCTCCCGACGTCACACATTTTCAGCGATAATACTATAGAAAATCCCCGTAGACTTTTTATTTTCCGTCCTATTTCTAACTTAATTGACGTACATCCAAAACAATAGTATTTTCTGTTATGACTAAAGGAGCACTATAAAATTGATATCTTTTTGGAAGACGACAGTAATCTATTTTAGAGAAAACCGGGTGCTCTGGATTTGGTGAACAATACATGTAAGCGAATGTCATGAAAAACAAAGGATTATCAATTAATCGGAGTCGACTGTGTGGTCGAAGACAACAAAATTGAAAAAGGAAACATGACAAAAGAGCCATCGTCGGAAACACGCAGTTAATTTGCACTGCTATTATAGCCTCTTACGTAAGGCAGCGGGGAAGGGCGGATCGTGTAGGGTTTCCTAACGATGACAAAACAGCTTGCATCCTGCCATTTGATCGTAGCATGAAAAGTGTCATCGCAACAAACTTGTAAAATTCTACCTTTCTCAATTAGCACAATTTCCTACTCTCATAACTTTAATTTACTCAGGATTCGAAAGTTTTGTGAACACTGAGGTCTATGTTTACACTCGTGCGAGAAAAACAAGTGCTTCTATTTGACATGAAACTATCCATTTCAAATTGATGTATCGGTACATTACACTCCTAATTTTGAATTAATCATCTAGTGACAAAACTCAATTGGTAAGCAATTAAGGATTGGAGACAAATATAATACAACTTTAATTGTAACCAGCAATCCATAGTCTCCCGGTTCAATAAATCAGATCGGTTAGATTCGTACGACAAAACGAGTTTTTGATCTTAGAAACTATCACTTTTTCATATAGTTTCTTGTTATAAAATTTGTGCAACATCAGAAGCGGCAAGAGAGGAAACAATTTATGTAAAGTATGCAAGGGGCGATAGCGCAACTCCTCTGAGGGTCGCAAAAATTTGATAATTTGCCTAAAAGATTCGTTCTGACCAAAACCTAGCCACTAATCCGTCCAAATAAGTATCAACAAATGGCTTGGTTTTGGCCATATTTCGGACCTATATATTAATGTACCCTGTTGCTACACAAGAAAATTGCCAATTAAGAAGAAAAAAAAAAAACTATCGATGTATTTCTAGTATTTCTCAACATATCCATCTCTATGTCATCAAGACGTATTTTTCGTTGATTTCCATGTTCTATATATCAATTCAAATTCTTCTGTTTGACACTTACGAATTATGATTTCGTCGAAATTATATATCACCCAAATACTCCTTATGATGCAAACTAGTGGTTATTGACCGGTTTTAGGCACCAAGAAAATGTTTGGCTTGTGTCATTTGTCATTATATATTCGATACTTCGTAATAAGAAACCTTTTAACAAATAATTTATTCCGATACGTCTATGTTCCATTATGATTTTATTTGTTCGGTATAGATCTAACCGTGCGCTTATCGTTGAAGTGTTTGGGGCAGATGACACTACAATCTTGCTTACTTTGTTGTCGCGGATACTACGGCGAACAAATGATATTTTCTTTTGAAATACAAAATGTACTATCATTCATTGATGAAATTGATCTTTATTTCTTAAAAATTTATTTTTCATCTTATTTTCAAGTTCACCCAATATTATATGAAATACATTAGCAAAAACTTTTGAATTGAAAAACATACAATGTAGTTTCGATGAAAATAAAATTCTGAAACAAAGGAGGGGTTCTTTAAGAATAGAATTCACAATTAAAAAACACTTAGAAAATAATATGATTGGTTTTAATATAAAAAAAATTGGGGGGGGGGGGGGGGAGGCATTCCTTTACAATTTTAGAATAAATAGGTCAATGAAAATAGGGGAAAACTTACATAAGAATCTTGATCAACTTATCCTTCGGTATGTATCAGCACATAAAAAACACAAGATAAAAAGGAACTTATCTAGAAAATTATAAAAACTTATCATATTCTTTTCACAATTTAGCTACATGTATAACTATTTTCTAGTTCCTACGTGTTATTTGTTCGTGAACACTCGTTTTCACACAAAAGACATGGAAAATGCACATTTTTTCATTTTGTATCATTTATGTGAAAAAATATTTCGAAGATAAAGAAAATGAAAGTAAAATATCTATGTTTTCACTTCGTTTCCTGTAAAAAAAAGTGTATAGGTTATTTTGCTCCTTAGAAATATTTTAAAATTCGTTATCTCAAATTTGATTTAAGACCATAATTTTCTTTTCGTATACCCCTTGACAACCACAATACCTAAATGCCTCCGATAGGAAAATAATTTAGTCATAAAATTAGCTTAATATCATGTCAAACGATCCTATACTCAAATACGAAGAACTCTTCGACATTCATAAATGATAAGATTGCAAAACCTTGTACGTAAGAGAATGCACACAGACCTCCTTGGTGAATCCTGAACTTTTTTTTACTTTTGCAATCGAAGTTAATAAATTTTGACTTTTAACACGCACCGGGGATATGTAAATGTTCTCAGTCATTGTTTGGATTAAAATTTGTATACATTAAAGGAAAAATGTACTTCACGAAAATTTATTTTTCCATAAAATGACATTAAGTAGAGGAAATAGTAGATACCGGAGCTTAAGTAGTTATATATGCCAATCATTTCTTTCAAGAGCATATTGATACAATAATTTACAAAGAAAAAAACAATAAAGTCCTGAATTTATTTCAATTTTGAATATCTTGATTGACCTTTTCGTATAAAAAGTAATTCCATGTCTTTCCTAATGGTAAACAAATTATCCTTTTGAAAAGTAGAGATCGAGTGTGGAATATTTGCTTAACCGACAAACAAATAGACGGACAGACATCTTTTCAATGACGGTAATCTTATTTTGCTCACGGAAAGTTTAATGATATTTTGATTGTCATAATCAATTATGAATATAAAAAAATTATCTAGAATTTTCCAAAAAGTTCTCAGAAAATATAAAACGTATGGTGTACTATTAGGGCCATAGTACATGTACTGTACTATCGCAATCGTATTATCGCCATCGTAACATGGCGTCATCGTTATCGTATCATCGCTATCGTAACATCGTTTTTCGCCATCATGATATCGTACTATCGATTGCAATATTGCTATCGTATCATCGCCATCATAACATCGCGTCATCGTCATCGTAACATCCCATCATCATCGTTCTATCACGATCATAACATCGTGTCATCGCCATCGTAAAAAATCGATGTTACGATTGCGTTGATACACTAATACGATGGCGATAACACGATGTTACGATGGCGATGAAACGATGGCGATAACGCGATGATACAATGGCGATGATGCGATGGCGATGTTACGATGGTGATGACGCGATGTCATAATGCATTTAAAAGAAAATGATGCATATGCAGATACCTAAGTTAGAATGCAAAATAAAGTTTGATTTGTCTATCCCGCATACCTATATGTTCTTCCAAATTGTATCGCACCTTTAAAATTGACTGAACTTTGACTGACGGAGGATAAGAAGACAATTATTTTCCAGTATCAGGAATTGATTATATTAACAAGTAAAGATTGACAAATATTGACAAGAGCGAATACCTTCTACTTTTGTCGGTGTAACAAGTTCTTAATCATATGTCAATAATTCATGTTTCCCGTTATTCAAACATACTAAGTAACGTCATGTATCCGCTCTCTCTTTTTTTTTTTTTCATATTTTCGTTAACAAATAAATTTTGTATCGATTTAAAAGGCTCGGCTATCTTGCGCACTTATGGAAGATGCAAACTTATTTTTAATTCAGTCATCATTTTTCTTATTTTTTTTTTTTTTTGCCCCCCCCCCCCCCCTCTCTCTCTCTTCATTTCTTCTTCTTGACACATAATAGTTTTGGTATTTATTTTGAATATCTGACAGATGAGGGAATTTGAATAGTGTAAATCTATTATCTAGGAAAGTTATTTGAATATACAATGTACATGTATTTGGCCAAATTAAAAAAGAAAGAAGAAAAAAAAAAAAGAGAATGAATGAATGAAATGAAAATCCAGAACAACACGAAATTATAACTAGGAAAAGAATTATTGAAGAAAAGAATTGTTTACTGTTTGCACCTAGCTGCTACTTTTTGAACCTTTGATCTATTTGCATATTAGATTGGTCATCAATCGAGCCGCATATCTTTACAGTCCTGCGGTTTCCTACTACGTACACTATAAGATGGACATAAGTAACCTGTCAAAGTAAATATGGTCACCACGTCTTGGCCATATTGACTGACCTTTGTTAAGATGCGACAGTTACTCGTGACTCTATGCTCCTATGTTAACATTAAATATTTGGGAATACCCACTTGATACAAGACACCATTGTATCTTAATAAACTGGTCAACAGTGTCATGTGTTCTTATCATGTTACGCCGTTTGGTCTCTCTGATGGCCCATTAACTTCCGAGGAGGATAGGTTTAAACGTGTTTATCTAGATCTAATAAGATTATCTTATAATGATATCTGCATTTTCTTTCCTAAAATTTCATTACGAACATAGAGAAATAATTTTTTAAAAAATCCAGAAAAAAATGTTTCCCTCTCCCTCTAAGTTACTTTGACCTTTGGCCAAGTTGATGTGAAACCTTCGAGTCATGATCAACATCGTACGGAAATATGAGAGTGATTCATTATAATATTGTTTAACATCAAAACTTTGCAAGCACCAAAAAGGTTTGACCATGCATGTTCTCCGATTTTCATGAAATTTCATTTATGGGTAAAGCAAAATGTCAGCAATAGAAAATTATCAACATATTGTTGTCAAGTGACTCGGTTGCCATGGTTACTAGGTAATAAGATACCAAAATATGAAAATAATACAATTTTGAAGCCTTACTGTGTCTCATGCAAATAATTCAAAATTTAAATCTTTATAAAATTCAAAAATAGGGGCAATAAGATATTCAACCAAATACATTATCTTTTCAGATTTTATCAATACACAGGGTTACCATCATGGTAATAAAGTTGATTACTTTGACGAAATTCTTCAAGACGTTAAATTTTATTTTCCGCTTTTTTCAATTACTTTCAGATATGTATTACCGATCTTATCAATTGGTTTGAACGAACGTAAAATTTAGACTTAAATTAGTAGGTTACCAAGATCTAAATTTCCATAGCAACCGTTTCCATGGGTATGAAAAATTGATAAATTCGGCCTTTTGAGCTTGATAGAAATATCCACTTGATCGATAAAATGTGTTATCTGTGGACCTTTCCTTTGTATATGAAAATAAGACAATGGCAAAGTAAATAAGTTTCATCATTTTAATGATATGTGGCTGTTTTGGACGCGGCTGACATTATAAAAGAAATTCAATGCAAAAACAAATGTCAAATATATTCAATTCAAGTTCAATGCAAATTCAATCATAGTTCAATGCAATCCAATTCAAATAAATGCGAATTGCAATTCAAGTTCAATTCAATCAAATTCAAATTGCAAATCAAGTTCAATTCAATCAAGTTCTCAATTCAAGTTCAATTGAAGTTCAAGTTCAATCAAGTTCACTTCAATGCTCAATCCAAGTTCACTTCATTCAAATATTTTGTTCAAATTGATTCCAATTCCATTGATTTCACAATAACAGTCAGTTTGTTAAGATTGGCCGGTGAACAGAACATACGCGGCCAATTTAACTTCAAGCAATCACAAGAGATCAAATCGATCACTTTGCATCAATGATTTGAGTTCAAAGTTCAGTGTATTTTAAATTCAGGAGAGTTATTCCCGACAATAATTCGGGATCAGCAAATAAACAAATAAGGCTGCCGAAATAGTCAGTACTGGCTAGCCTTTAGTTTAACCTATTTATCAATTGCGAATATGCACTGCGACCGGGAAAACCGCGCCGAAGCGCATGCGCTTTAAATATTGATATAAAGTAATGAATATTATAGCGTAGGTGTTGCGCTAATGGTACGCTGACAAAGATCACCGAGTCGGGTTCACTTCATAAGGTCGATGTAGGCAAACATTACACTGACAAGGATCACAGAATCGGTTTCACTTCGTAAGGTCGATATATAGGCAAACGTCTAGGACATCAGATAGGCAGTATGCTAAGAACATAATCGGATTCAGCCGCGCCGAGTGTCCGGGATGGTATGGTGAGTAGAATCCAGCTGACCTGAAATTATACAACAAAACCGGCAGCAGAACCAGGTTCTAAATGTAAAAATAGCCTATAAAACAAGCAACAAATTGGGTGGGTGAATCATTTCTTAAAAGATTTGATGTAAAGATATAATTCTAAATGTGCATATTCAAATATTTCCTAGCTTAAATTTTCAATAGGTCTGTTACCTTTAGTTGAATTCCAGAAAGAGGTCGCTCAAGGACCCGTATGTAAAACATGTGCTTTGTGACGTGTACTGATGACGTAGTACATAGGGGTTCAAGTTTGGAGGTCGATGTGTGAAAAGCGAGGTAACTCGCACAACCACGTATGAAAGGCCACATATAAAGAAATCTATTTGCGAACTAGCGTCTTAATAGATTTTATTATCTGTGGACCTTTCCTTTGTATATGAAAATAAGACAATGGCAAAGTAAATAAGTTTCATCATTTTAATGATATGTGGCTGTTTTGGACGCGGCTGACATTATAAAAGAAATTCAATGCAAAAACAAATGTCAAATATATTCAATTCAAGTTCAATGCAAATTCAATCATACATTTGTAGTTCAATGCAATCCAATTCAAATAAATGCGAATTGCAATTCAAGTTCAATTCAATCAAATTCAAATTGCAAATCAAGTTCAATTCAATCAAGTTCTCAATTCAAGTTCAATTGAAGTTCAAGTTCAATCAAGTTCACTTCAATGCTCAATCCAAGTTCACTTCATTCAAATATTTTGTTCAAATTGATTTCAATTCCATTGATTTCACAATAACAGTCAGTTTGTTAAGATTGGCCGGTGAACAGAACATACGCGGCCAATTTAACTTCAAGCAATCACAAGAGATCAAATCGATCACTTTGCATCAATGATTTGAGTTCAAAGTTCAGTGTATTTTAAATTCAGGAGAGTTATTCCCGACAATAATTCGGGATCAGCAAATAAACAAATAAGGCTGCCGAAATAGTCAGTACTGGCTAGCCTTTAGTTTAACCTATTTATCAATTGCGAATATGCACTGCGACCGGGAAAACCGCGCCGAAGCGCATGCGCTTTAAATATTGATATAAAGTAATGAATATTATAGCGTAGGTGCCATGCTTCGGGAGCGCAGCCCCGAAAGCCGCCACTTTGCGATAATAACCCCGAAAAGTGGTCAGCTATAAGATTCATTACTCCGTCAGCCGCGACCACTCATTGATTTACACAGGCCTTTTATTTGTACTTAATCGCTTGATACTAGTATTGAATCAATGGTATATATACATACAGTTTACAATTAACAACAGCAACAAGAATTGAAACTTTTGAATTTGTTTATATCTTGCTAAAATGCATGACTGCCTGGTATAGAATTATCTTTCTACTTGGACAGTTTCTGCCCGATTAATTGAGCTTGAAGTACGAGGTTTTATTGTTGCAGAGCTCTGAGAATTCATCTTGTCATGCTTGTGTCATGAAAACTAAAATGCAACTTACACATGCACCACGCTGTACTATACTTGGTATCTGCTTCATGAGCATGTGCTACACAACGTGAAAATAATATTTGAATGTGAATGCAAAACTTTTTTATTTTATTTATTTATTTATCTATTTAATTATTTATTTATTTATTTTATTTTATTTATTATTTTTTTTACTTATCGATTTTATTTTATTTTTATTTATTTATTCATTTTTTTATTTCATATCTATTTATTAATTTATTTTTTAATTTTAAGCTCTCTATAGCAAACTAATGTGTTAACTTAAATGCAAAATGTAGCCATGTACAAATAATGTACCTGTATCTGCTACAAATGAAATGCTGCATTTAATTATAAGAAATCTTGGTCTATCTTGCCATAGATTGATGTCACGCGTCTATTTTTTCCAATTTACTTTAAAAACAGACATGGTGCCAAATTTTTTGTTTTTGTTTTTGTTTTTTTTTTAAGCGTGCACCTTTGTTTGATAATACATTCAGAATCTCGTTACGGGACGTTTATCTTTTTTATAATCTATCTTTATGTAATGTTACATCTGATTAAAAGGTTTAGGGGTTTCTATTCCTAACGATTGATTATTGATTGATTGATTGATTGACGTAACTATTTAAGGCATTTTTTTCTTTTGTTTTTTGTTTGTTTTGGTTGTTTTTTTTTTTTTTTTTTTGTTTTGTTTTTTTTTTTGTGTGATTAACATGCCTTCATTAATGATTATTAGTCTTATTACATGTATTTCGTTAGATTTTAGTAATTGATTGGTTTATCATTAATATAGGTATTTCTTCTTAAATTTCCTTATTAGTTCCATCAGTTACTCTAATGAATTTTACACATTCGCGATATTTATCTATATCTGCTTAAATTTTATTCGTTTATCTAATTGATTGATTTATTAACTCGTTTACATATGCTCTTTATTCGTGAATCTATTTATTTTCCCCTTTATTTTATATCTATATTTTTGATTTTATTTACTTATTTATTTATCTTATAATATTTTATTTATTTATTGATTTATTCATAATTATTATTATTATTATTATTATTTTTTTTTTTTTGAAAATCTTGATGTCATTTGTAGCTTGTGCGTACCTGTCCGAGAATAAACTACATGTACTCTTTATATGTATAATTTTCTGAATTCTGAATGTAAAACAAATTTCTTTTTGTTTACATAATATAGGCATTGATTAATTGGTTGTTTGTTTGTATTTTGTTTTGTTTGCATTTTCTTCTTTCGTTTGCTTATGTCTTATTTCTTCATTGTTAATGTATGCAAAAATGGAGAGTAAGTTATCTGTCTTATTCTTACTTGATTGTTAGTATGTAGCTTATCATGGGAATTCATTAAAGTTAGATCCACTAAACCGTAAACGCCAATGAGTTATTTTATAGTCGTACATTTTTTCTTGGAATTGAAAAGCGGGAATGAGGAACATTCGAAGTTTTATTTTAAAGTATTATGAGGATGGTGCCTTGAGCCCGTATACTGACACATTGAGCATAACTTTTTACGACGTGCACATCATGACTCTGACACACCCTTCTACATGTGCCTAGGTGTGCTTGATTATGGGGTATGAAATTTGGGAGGGGTTTCAAAATTAATGATGTTTCAACTTTGGATCCGATGAAACGTATCGTCTTGGGGGTGTTCTATTTATTCATTTTCTTATCTATAAATTTTATTGATTTATTTGATTAATTTATCTATTTTTGTAAATATGAGTGGTGGTTGATGATTTAGATTCGTAGCAGAAAGTGTTATTTATAAGTTAGTGTTACAGATTGTAAGCTGTAGAACGTCGACAGTGTGGTTGCCTTGCAGTTCTAATGGCTCTCAACTTTTTGGAGTTGAAATATGAACGGGCTGATTTAGTTTATGGTCAAACGAAAATAAAGATATTTTGGAAGGGAAATTGATACCTGTAGAAAATTTCAGGATGTGTTAATCTGTGTAGTACCCACTGATTGTGTGTCTTGTATTTATTGAATTAATTGTATATTTATTTGTTTATTTATCCATTATAATTAATATTTGTCTCTCTATTCGATCAGAATTTGCAACTTAATAATTCGGAAAACTCGGGGAATCCTTTAGTCCTATGCGATATTCATTTGTAGTTCTATATTGAGGTGACCAGAGAAACACACTACCCCATTGGGGGTGGGGGGGGGGGGGGGGGGGGGGGGGGGGGGGGGGGGGGGGGGGGGGGGGGGGTTAGAAATCCGGGTTGACCAGATGCATTGACATTTCATACGTAAAGTTCACGTAACTTATTCAATATTGTACGATGATACTTGTGGATGGAAATGATTTTTCCTGTATTTATAGTTTAGAAGTTATGTTAATTTATCTATATGGTTCTTTTATTTTATCTTTTACTTTATCTACACGTATAAATGTTAGCCCAGTGGTACTTATATGCCCATTGCAGTTTTGGCTTTATATCATCGGTGTATGACTTTAATAATTTTTGTACACATTTCTCTATTTCTAATCAATAACAATATTTTTTTTACTTCTGCTGTTAATTTCAATTGAAAACATAGGTATGACCGCCTTCGGCAAGTTCAATGGATAACGTACAAGTTTGATGTATACATCTTCCCACTATATATATTTTCATTTTCATTTTTTTTTTTTTTTTTTATAATTGGAATGAACAAGTCGAGATCGAGTCTTCTTACATGCCTAGGCATGCGCACAGTTCTATTTTGCAGAACTTTTATTTCATTTATTTATTTTTTATTCGTTTGTTTGTTTATTTATTTATTTATTTATTTTTTACATCTATTTATCGTTTTACCTCAATTTTTTTCCATTTCTTTTTTATTTTATTATTGTTTTCATTTATTTATTTAATAAATTTTTGGTATTCCAGGTATTTCAAATAGAAAGGGCACATGTTCAAGTTAGGTTGAGAAACTTTTGCCTAATTCCCATTTCTGCACTACAGTAAAGTTACTTTATACTTACCAACTCGAGCACACAGAGGTGCTATATGAGCAATAAAATAACAATGTACAAACAATATATGACAAAGGCCTAAATAAACATTACTACACATAAAATTTAGCTAAACAAGAAAGGAATAAATTTGATTAAATGATTAAAGTTGACCACACTTGATTATTCGAAATAAAAACTGAAGTTACATGTACTGATGTAGATCAACAAGTTTGTGGTAAACATTGGAGATAATTATGCAGTATTTGTAAACACAGTACAAAGAATAGTCATTCAAATTTCAAGTGGCAGATTTCTTCCAATCTTTGCAAAATAACTGAAAGGAATACGTGATCCTACCTTTAATGTATAGGTAGATAGCTAAGGAGGGGAATGACGAGACTTGAACGCTTATTGTTGACCAAGTGAGGGTCCAAGGTCGAAGAGAAAGGCTCCAGTTGAAATGATATGAAATACAAAGAAGTATGCTATTGTTAGGAGTTTCTTCGAAATTCAACATAAATAAATCCATCACAAAATTCAAGAAACCATGAAAAATCGATGGTAAAATAGATACATGTCCGTACCTGAATCTGTATGTCGCAAAGTATGCATCAAGAAAGATCAATGTCTGAAAATACTGAGAGAAAATCCTACAACATCGCTAGATTATGAAATTAATTGAAAGAATTGAGATCCAAAACATATTCTTAAATATTTTATGAATCATTTCTTAAAAGATTTGATGTAAAGATGTAATTCTAAATGTGCATATTCAAATATTTCCTAGCTTAAATTTTCAATAGGTCTGTTACCTTTAGTTGAATTCCAGAAAGAGGTCGCTCAAGGACCCGTATGTAAAACATGTGCTTTGTGACGTGTACTGATGACGTAGTACATAGGGGTTCAAGTTTGGGGGTCGATGTGTGAAAAGCGAGGTAACTCGCACAGCCACGTATGAAAGGCCACATATAAAGAAATCTATTTGCGAACTAGCGTCTTAATAGATTTTATTAACATCATAATGTCACATGTAATGCACTCTTTGTTAGAATCATATTTTACATTCCATTAGCAAGGCCTTTATAGATATAATTTATTTCGATAAAAACGAGACATATTTCTTCATGGTTACTATAGAAACAAGATCGATCTGCACAGAAATGCTTCCCTTTTTTTTGACTTTTTTTTAAGCTTTTGAAATTAGAATTCTAACAAGGTCCAAGTTACATAAAAGAACTTTGCTTAAACTTTTTACTGAAAAAAAGTTTCATCCATTATATTTATTCAAAATTGCCGTATCCAAGGAATCAAACGAGCCTATTTTAAATTTGGAACCCTAGTTTTATGTATTTCCCCCTAGCAACGGCTTATTTCTCTAAGTATTTAGCAAAATATTCTAATCAATATTTAAGATAACATCAATAGCTTACAATTTTAAAAATAAATCGTTTTCATGTTTGTCCTTTGATTTTGTGTGAAATAAGGTCTACAATGAGAAGTAAAAAGAGTAGTTTTCCTTGGATACTATCCACGTTACCTTGGGAACAAAGAAAGATTACAGTTCCTTGATCGCAATCTGATTAGTTTTAACTTTAAACTTCATAGAAACTTCTCAATTTACCTTTATTTATGTGAAAAATGATAAATTTGCTATCTCCAGATAATAGTAGAATAGTTGCCATGGTAACCCCCTATTTTTAATTTGATTTTATCACAAACATTACGATTCAATCACATATATTTAAAAAAAGAGGTGTTAATTAGATCATGCGAAGCTTCAGAAAAGCTAAAAATTGCATTTTTTCAATGTGTACATCCCATTTCCATGGCAACCAGCATAAATATGAGAATTATTTTCATCAATTTCAAATATTTTCGTTATGGCCTATCATTTGCATCAATACCATGAGGATCTGTGACATAGCGTGCCAGGCCCCTAAACTAAATTTCTGGTGCTTACAGAGAATTGGTGTTAAGAGGTATATCCCAAACTGATTTATTTAGCATATACAGTTTCATTATAAGCATACTGAGTGACCTTGACCTCGGTCAAATGACCTTTGATACTTATCGATCATGAGCAACAAATTGCTGAAATATTAGTGATTGGATACATGGTTCAAAAGATATAGCCTGGGCATGATTAGCATATACAATTTCATAACTAAAGTAATTCATTACTAACAAGTGACTTTGGTCATGTAACCTAAGGACAATGTAATGTGAAACATTTAGTCGTAAGAAACAGCAAACTAAAATATGAAAACAACTGTAAAACGGTTCAAGAGATATAGCCTGGACATGATTAGCAATATTGTTCAGAAATAGATGAACTTGACCTTGGACTCATGACCTTGGTTCAAGGTGAATAGAAACCCTTCGATCATGAAGAAGCAGCATATTAAAGTATGAAAGTGATCCAGTATACGATTCAAGAGACATAACCCAGACACGATACCATGTACAATTTCATTACAAAAATGTAATAAGTGACATTGCCCTTGGTCACATGACCTTGGATCAAGGTGGTGTGAAACCTTTGGGTAACAACTTTAAGTAAGTGAACCACTAAACGGTTCAAGAGATACATTTTATATAGATTGAACTGACAGGATAGCATGTCAATGTACAATTTCATTAAATATGTATTATATTATTAAGTGACTTTGACCTTGGTCACATGACCTTGGGTCAAGGTGATGTGAAACCAACTCATTTCAGTGGCGCCACCTACCACAAATTTCGTTTTTACATTGGAATTCATGACTGCTCTCGTCATCTCCGCCTTTTCTTTTCACTTGGTTTTTGCCAGTTGGACAACTAGTTCTAAATAATCTTTCTGGGCAAATAACATCTGATCTAGTGCTTACATGTAGGAATTGTGAAACAAAGAGATGTCAATATAAGATCGAGGATGGTACTTGTCAAATTCAAATCTATCATTTTTTTTTTTATAAATTCTCTCCGCTTACAACTTTTCTAACATGTACAACGACCTCAACCATGAAGAAGTATAAGCAAAACTGATAAAATTGTTTTTGATCGCGAGTGGAAAACATTATAGGTGCAAATGATTTCTTCTTACAATGTAGCTGAGGGGTACGATGCATACAAATCTTATACATGTACGTATGACATCGTTATTGTTCAAGTTAGTGACACTTCATACTGGCAAAATATTGTAATTCCTATGGGTACTACCTATGCCTCTCTATTTGTGGATGTGATCAAAAGAAAATTAGATACGCAAAATTCTGAAAAAAAAAAACATTGTGTCATATCAGTGCCCAGTTTCATAAAATTTTCATAACTCTCGTCCTTCAATAAACGTTTCTAGTTAGATTGTGTAATGTTTTCTCATAGCATTTCCACATACTAAATATGAATTAAAAACCAATTTTGAAAACTTCTCATTAAAGTGAAAGAGCTGAACAATCAATAGTTACGAAAATTCATAAAATTGGTCGTAAGTATTTTTGTGAAATAGGCTGCAGCTCTGTATATGTACATGTAGCTCTGTATATGTACATGTAATTCTTTCATTATCATAATGTCCTATGGCATATTTAAAATATTAAAACATTTAAATAAACAATGTCATGCATTATGACTATATTCATAATGCATGTTTAAATGTTTTAATATTTCAAATATGTCATAGGACAATAAGATCTAGTTATTCTTGTAAAAAAAAACCGATTAAACATGCATTATGACTATATTCATAATGCATGTTTAAATGTTTTAATATTTCAAATATGTCATAGGACAATAAGATCTAGTTATTCTTGTAAAAAAAAACCGATTAAACATGCATTATGACTATATTCATAATGCATGTTTAAATGTTTTAATATTTCAAATATGTCATAGGACAATAAGATCTAGTTATTCTTGTAAAAAAAAAACTTCAGGAAATTTAACAGTAATTAATTTGAACTCCTATTGTGATAATTCCAGCATCAGAGAATGTATTATTCGGACTAACTTTGCCTTTATTTCATAATGGCTTGATAAACAAAATCAGACAGAAAAGTTAAGTTAAGATTATTCAACTGTTTGTTAAGGTGGCATACTTCTGCCTCCTACATGCAAGATATTTTCCTTCAGATTATGTCAACATGCATCTTATTTATGTCAACATGCGACTTATTTATGTCAACATGCTTCTTATTTCTGTCAACATGCGACTTATTTATGTCAACATGCAACTTATTTATGTCAACATGCGACTTAATAAACTTGCATGTATACATATTTTTCTTGCATGTGGACATAATTATCTTGCATGTTGACAAAATAAGTTGCATGTCAGCATAATTAAGTTGCATGTCAACATATAAAACTTGCATGTTGACATAATTTGTATAAAAAATATCTTGCATGTAGGAGGCAGAAGTATGCCACCATAGTTTGTATAATATTAAGCAAAATCAGTTACTTTGTGTTTCAGTCAAAAAGATAGTGAAATCACCAAAGGAAATCTATGCTTAAGACGACACGCAGAACATTTATATGATTATAATAAAATTCTCAACCTTTGTAGTTTACTCTCTATGTTTTTGATCAGGAACCAAAAATGTTACTAGAACTAAAATAAAGCCTACGCTCACGCAGCAAGATACGCCCGTTGGGAATTTTTTCACAACACCAAAATATCTAAGTCCAATAACTCTATAAGGACAAATCGGATGAACCTGAAAATCGAAAGGCGGCTTCCTCTTCAAAGTCTGATCACAATGTACAAATATCATGAAAATCTGTAGACGCATATTCAAGTTATTGCGTTCCATGCACCTATATTTTGCCCTAAGCTTAACATGTATGTGCATATAACCACCCTCCCTCCCCCCCCCCCCCCCCCCAATTACACATAATTTCTGGATATTGTGACAAAAAATTTAAGAATCTGTTATATATGTGAAAGAACATCCTTTCTACTTGAAGTATACAAAATTTCAAAACATTTTGACCAGAAATACATTTTTAAAGAATTTTTAACTATTTTAGTAAATTTTACATTGTATCTAAAATATCTAAGTCCCATAACTCCGTAACGAGAAATCCGATGAACCTGAAAATCGAAAGGCGGCTTCTTCTTCAAAGTCTGATCACAATGTAGAAATATCATGTAAATCCGTTGACGCATATTCAAGTTATTGCGTTCCATGCGCCTATATTTTGCCCTTAGCTTAACATGTTTGTGTATATAACCCCCCCCCCCCCCCACCCCCCTCCCATTACAAATATCTCAGTTATGCAACCAAAAAATTAAAAACCCGTTACGTATGTCAAAGAGCATCTTTTCTACCTTAAGTATACAAAATTTCAAAACATTTCGATCAAAAATAGATTTTTAAATAATTTTTAACTATTTTAGTATATTTTCAATGTATTTTAAAATATCTAAGTCCCATAACTCTGTAACGACAAATCGAATGAACCTGAAAATCGAAAGGCGGCTTCCTCTCTACAATTCAAACATAATGTATGAATATCATGAAAATCTGTTGACGCATATTCAAGTTATTGCGTTCCATGCGCCTATATTGTGCCCTTAGCTTAACATGTATGTGCATATACCCCACCCCCCCTTCCCATTACAAATATCTCGGTTTTGCGACAAAAAAATTAAAAACCCGTTACATATGTCAAAGAACATCCTTTCTACTTGAAGTATACCAAATTTCAAAACATTTCGATCAAAAATAGATTTTTAAATAATTTTTAACTATTTTAGTATATTTTCACTGTATTTTAAAATATCTAAGACCAATAACTCTGTAACGACAAATCGAATGAACCTGAAAATCAAAAGGCGGCTTCCTCTCCACAGTCCAAACATGATGTATGAATATCATGAAAATCTGTTGACGCATATTCAAGTTATTGCGTTCCATGCGCCTATATTTTGCCCTTACCTAAACATGTACTGTATGTGCATATAACCCACCCCCCTTCCCATTACACACAATATCTCGATTATGCGACAAAAAAATTAAAAACCCGTTACATATGTCAAAGAACATCCTTTCTACTTGAAGTATACAAAATTTCAAAACATTTCGACCAGAAATAGATTTTTAAATAATTTTTAACTATTTTAGTATATTTTCACTGTATTTTAAAAATCTAAGTCCCATAACTCTGTAACGACAAATCGGATTTACCTGAAAATCGAAAGGCGGCTTCCTCTCCACAGTCCATTCATAATGTATTAATTTCGTGAAAATCCGTAGACGTATAATCAAGTTATTGCGTTCCATAGGCGGACGGACAGACGGACGGACGGACGGACGGACGGACAGACGGACAGACGGACAGACGGACGGACTTTGCCATACCATAATACGACCCGTCAAATGACGGGCGTATAAAAAAAAAAAGAAAAAAGAAGAAGTTCTAAGATAGTTATCGTGATTGTAACACGATCTATGATTTATGTTGTTCAAATTATTTTATACTTCGTTTGCCATGCATTCTATACAACTCCTAACTCTCCCTCTGAATACAAATGTTCTAAAGGTATATTTGACCAAATAAAAAAATATACTAGTGTTGTAACTTAAAAAAGCAATATGGCGTATTTTAAAGTAATTTCTGGTTGAACTAAGTTACGATAAGAATTTACGCATCTGATAACATGAAAGGATTGTACGTGACAAAGGCTGCAGACAGGAGATGCTTACTCCACTCGGCTACTTGATCTGACTCCTTTTGTAGGTTCATTCACTTCTTTTTTTTCATTCGATTTATTTGTTCTTTGATTTTGGCGGTTTATTTGCATGCTAGGTTGAATGATTCATGAGCCTCTGATTTTCATTTGTTTATGATCACATCACATGTTTGAATTTTAATATTCTGAAATGCCAAAACTAAAATGTATCTGAAATTCGACTCGGAGGTGGTCGGACTCATCATTCACATACTGTCAAGTTAAAGATGGTGCTCTCCATGTCTTGCACGCTGATGACGTCATTCGACGAAGGGGGCATGAAGTGATGGTTCAAAATGTAGGACAATAGTAAAACATGGCAGAAATGGATACTAGAATGATTCTGGGGATGCGGACGTAACGTCGTTTATAGCAAAGGTTTCTGTTAGCAAAAAATATAGTTTGAATTTTAATGAATAAGTTATAATTATTTTCAACCTTTGCCAGCAGCATCGCGTGTAATTTGTTGATTCTAACAAAATTCACTCTTTTTAACATTGAAATTTAAGGATTTACCCACCCGACAGAGTGTGGGAGTCAAATATTTGTCTTCCACGGCTACTTGCGTAAGATAGGAAAGTAATGGCACTCTGTCTCCTTTTGACAAAAAGAAAGCAAATAAAGGTCTTTTGGTTGAAGGGTTCTAGAGTGTAGCAAATGTGCAAAATCACCCGCAAATCTGACTCCGTGAAACTGGGAAATGGTATGAATGAATCACTCGATACTAAATCAACAAAGTATTAGATCGACTGTATAAAAAGATTTTAAAAGATAATGATTGAAAATATGAATAATTTGTTTTCTTTCCTGTTACAAGATACCTTCAGTTCAGATCTGGAGATGATTTTTGTCAATAGTGCCATGTAGCAAAGAGTTTACACTTAGCATTGTTTAAACTGTCACTGACGATGTGTGCGGCGAGTTCGGCTCCTTAATTCTACGGTGTATACGTATGTTATAGATCCGATCTCCTTCAGGTCCGTTTGCAGAGTATCGTTTTAATGGTTGTCAGAATGATGAGTGTATCATACGATACATGGACGATCCGATCTTAGTATGTACTTTTAGCTTGTACATGTATGTAAACTTTCGATATTCATTATATACGGTATGAACATAAATGAGGGGATCTCCACAAGACTCGGTTGTAACACCCACAGCAAAACGCACAGAAACATCTCTATGTGAAATCACAGTCTGAAAGTAGAGTAGGCAGCAAGAGACGCAAAAGAGACCAGGAGCACAAAATACGACAACAAAACACCAAACACACAAAAAAAGAAAAGAAAATAAAGATAAATAATAATAATAGATTAATAGATAGATAAATAAATAAATAAATAAAAAAAAAAATAAATAAAAAATAAATAAAATAAATAAATAAATAAAACCATAAGCCAACGATACCAATGGGTTGTCGATGTCAACTTTGCACGGCGATCATCTGCCACGTAAATAGCAAATAGTGTACGTGCGCATAACCGTCTCACTTTCCTGGTTACCCAGGGGTTTCGAAGAAGGCACAATTGTTGTGCATTGTAAGATGGCCACACAAACAAGACAACAAAACGCAACAAAGATGAATAAGTAAATGGATAAAAAAAAAACGCGTATGAAAAACAGCCCTTGCTCTGCCGGCTTGTGCGAGCATATATGTATGTAATTACCAACTTACATTCAGGACAGCAGGTCGGAGTCCTGTCTTCTCCAAAGAGGTTTAGACAAGTATTTTCGTGCTAAATCAATGGTAGACATAGCCTGGAAAAAAGTGAAACCCCACAAAGAGAAATACCTAAGACACTGAGCATCTCCTGCTTGCGAAATCTGTTACTTATCTTGCTGGAGACCTTTTCCATATCCTTTGTTCTGCATAAAAAGTCAAATATGAAATATCCAATATGAAATAGGCAATATGAAATATCAAATATGAAATATCCAAAAAATCAAAACAGCAAACGTCGAAGACTAGTCTACGTCAGAATATCATTCAACAATCCGAAGAAGAAAAGTCGAAATTGTGTATGCCTTTCCTTGTAAAAATAAGAAGAAAAAAAAAAATTATTTTTCGCTTCAATGTACTAGTAATATGTATCTTGAAGTTGTTCATACACTTCTTAATACAAAGACTACCAATTCAAACAATATACTCCTTCGATATAAATGCTTATTTTTTAAGCCTGTATCGATCTACATGTATATTTGAACATTATCGGTCGTCCGTTATAATCGGTCGTCCGTTTTATCTTCAATCTTGTTCATCTTAATCCTTAATCTTCTTCATTATATGTGTTATTATTTTCTGTTTTTGTTCTGTTGTCATTTTGAATGCATTTGTCTTGTATTTTGTACATTTTTCTTCATTCAAGCTAAACACTTCTCAATTTAGTCTTCAACATGATAAAGTGCTGACGTGACATTTTTTTTCGACATTGACTGTAAAGACGATGACCGAGTTTTAATATCCATAAATGCGCAAAAATGGGTACTAATATGACATCATTCGTCTGTCAAAGAAACGTGTGTTCATTGCTGATGACTATTGAATTTCTCTTGGAATAAATCATAATTTCTCCTAACAATCCATGAAAGTGTTTCTCTGACCCAAAAAGATCGATCTCATTCCGAATTGATATCGACATCAAGCCCAGATTCATTGTTTTTATTTTTTTGCTCACCCCTTTAATGTGCAAATCTTGTTATCACAGGAGATCTGCATTAAGCAGATAAAAAACTGGAATAAGGAAATAAATAAATAAATAAATAAATAAATAAATAAATAAATAAAAAAAAAAATAAATAAATAAAAAGACCAAACAAACAAATAAACACACAAACAAACAAACAAAGATCAAAGAGGAGACAACATGCACAACAAGAATACATGGTACTTTTTGATTCCAAATTAATATCATATAAAATGTGGAAGCTCGATTTAGAAATATTGACCAAAAAAAAAAAAAAAAAACAATAAATAAATAAAAAACGAGAATTTCAAGTGTAAATAAATGAAGGAATAAATCAGTCAGTATAAAACATAAAATGATTTTTCCTTCGATAGGAAAAAAAAAAAACCCATCACAGAACGAAAACATGAATAACTCTCCAAGTAGGTATTTTGCTGCCGTAAAACAAATAAAGTAATCAATTTTAAAACAAAGCTTAGTGGAGACTTAAAAGAATTAAATAATTTATTAGAAAGGATAAGAATAGCTATTAATATACATGTATGAGCAAATGGAGCAAACAATATTGCATGAAGAATTCGAAGAAATTTATGATGAATTATATTTTAAGATCAGGTTCACACAAGTTTCAGATGGTAATTATTCGATGTCCCTTTCTTTCACAGAGTCTTCCCAAGAATCTGACGCATGCTCAGAGTCCGAGATAGGTGTCCGCTCCGGAACTTTTTCAGGCGACTTCCGGTAACAAGGTAAGTCACTTAGATTATGCCTATAGGCGACCGGAAACGGATTACTAATAAAACCAGGAAGCGGAGCGGAAGTTAAGGCGCCGAGCCTCGGGTATGGCAAATGAGAGGTTCCTTGGAAAATATCTCCTCCGCGAAGCGCACCGGGAAATACATGTTGTCGAAGTGGATCACTTGAAAGTCCGGGGAAATTCGGAGTAAACGCTGAATGTATGGCGCTCTGTGGCAGAACAGTAGACGATGTGAATGGGGTGAAGGCCGATCCCATTGACCCGTGGTGACCTTTGTGCATGGTGCTCATCGCTTTTAAGGAGGAACCGTATGAAAGATTTCCGAAGTACGGATGCGGTCGATAGTCCCGTCTTCGTCGGTCCCATGTTGACCCAGGATAGATTCTTGACTAGATAGAAATTGTTCTATTGCTTTCACCAGATCACCATTGCATCCTTGTAATACAAGTTCAAGCACTGATTTCCTCTGAAATGGGAAGATTCTTTCTAATATTTCCAAATTGCTGAGTCTCCCGGGAAGAAATGCAGACTGTGGTATCAATGCTTGTGCGCGTGCGTAGAGACTGGGCTGTTTCAAAGTTTGCTTTTCTAGAGTCTGGAGAGGTGACGGTTCTACAGGTTCCGGACTTGGAGTTTCAGATCTTGTGTCCTCTTTCAGTGGTTTTCCGCCTTCTGATATATTATCTAGAAATAGAAAAGGATAAAATTATGTGGATTTTTGTTTGAATTCTGTCCTGGTCAAGACATTTGAATGAGTAAACGGATATAATTTTATTTTGATAATCAATATTTTTTCCACTAAACGCCTTAATATTCAGTCAAAAAAATATTTTGAATTGAAATATTGCATTCCAGTCCTTGTTTCTGGAATTTTTTTTTTTCAAAAGAAAAGAATATTCATCTATGAGTTAACAGATGTGAAAAGAACAAAATTAACAGGAAATGAATGGATAATTAAAACATAATTTATGAATAATAAAAGACAAGTTTACAACTATAATAAAATTACTGGTGTTACATGTATGTATACATGTACGCGTAAATTCTACCATTTAAAAATTATGAATTTTTCTTTAGTCAAATTTGCCCAATTTCTATATTCTTATTTTTAATCTTAGTTCTCGTATAACTGAAAAAAAAATTGTTACTGATGCCACAAAGGCTAATTTCTCACGAATTTGCATTCAATTTAAGGCATTCAAGAGTGATTGGTGTCCGAACATTTTTCTCAAGATATCGATAATGCTTCATACCGGACTTTATAATTGTATCAAAATAAACATCTTTATTGACACTTGAAGTGTTTGCAGCTCTACAGGAATGTTTACGAACTTCACATGAGAAAAACGTGATAGTCATTTAGACTTCATTTATGAAATTCAATTATCTTGTCATAAATTCTCGAGAATGTGTTAATTTTTTTTTTTTTGATAGATTAATCAATAAAAGTAATCGTCACTCAAATCATGAATCGACAAAGATGAAGATGCTCGTCAACACTTATTTTGAATATGCTTATTTTAGATTTCCTGGATGAAAAGTATATCTACGTGTAGTTATTTAGTTTTCTTGTGATTTTTTTCTTTCTTAGGTTTCCTTTCATTTAACATATTTCATTTTCATTTATAATTTATCTAGATCTGATTCGGTTGTTTGTGAGTGCTCAATAATTACAGCACATAATGTTTCGTGGAAAAGGTATGAATAGAAAACAAATTTCATCGATATAATTTTTATGACAAATAAAATACTAATATGCCTTATTATTCTTTCAAAATTTATAATGTAACATATTTTATTCACATACATAATCATAATTATTATGCATATAGGCTATACAAGACTAGATGAAAACATTCATTGTGTAATTATTATCAATGTATCATAAATATGTAAATAAAATGAAAGAATAGCTAGGCCAGAAAAATCATCCACACAAATTTAATATGATATTTCGATTCTCTACATGTCTTTACTTTCAATTCTTTTTTTTTTTTCTTTTCTACTTACTCATTAGTACTTATATTGGTTTACAATGATGGTATAATAGGAACATTTTGCTCATTAATGAACTTCCGTGTCTAGATCTACATCTTGATGTGATTTTCAAATGCAAAAGTTAAGTGCTTCCACATTAGAAAGTATTATCAACCTGGTCATCCTTTTCAACACATGCAAATATACATATTTTAAATCATTTACGAAAGATGCAAAAGAAAAAAAAATGGAATTTAAAATAATTATTTTTGAAAAGGAAATTACCTTGATCATCACTGGAATCTACATCTATATCAACATCAGTCTGTTCGTCTTGGGTTTTCTCTGGTGGTGACACGGTCCCTGGCCCCCACAGCGGTCCCTGTGTCATGATAGGGATGTTACCCTCAGACGCACACCTTAGTCCCAACGCAATGGCGTCTTCAGCGGCTTGCTGGCGTTTCAAGGCAACTTGTGCCGCCATCACGCGCTGTCTCTCTGCGATCAGATTGCATTTTGGACATGTGCAGTCTTTGAATTTACAATGTCTTTATGTCCTTTAAGCCATGATACCATTCCGTGATTTCTGCACCGTGCACATTTAGGTTTTCTTGTACCCTTTTCCGTAACCGGGTATAAAGCTGTTACTGGGTTCATTTTGATTGTGATCACCTTTTGGTCTCTTGCAGTGTAAGTGATAAGATTTTGGTACTTGAATTCTATATATCATCTGAAATTAAAGATACTGGAATCAGAAGCACCGCCCTCTAGTGCCACTTTGCAACGGTTAACGATTCAGCTTGATCGACGCTAATTGGTTCTCGAGATAAAATTTAGAATACATTTTGCACGAACTGATTGTTCATTGGTCAATAACTCTAGCAAACGGCACTAAGATTGCTTGCTATTATCGGACTCTTCAAGAAGGAAAGTATTTACTTTTGCCCGATGGAAATTATATTGGAGTTAACTATCCGTGTTTATCTTCTGCCGTCGAATAATAGAATTAGCAAACAGAAAATTTATTTACATACCTAATGCGACAATTTCACAAACATTTGAGATTGTTCTTTTTTTCCTAAGTATAAATTCAGTGATTATATGCTTTCAGATTTGAGGCATTTTATTAAATAAAATGAATTTTGAAAGCACGAGGCAGTGAAAGTGGGTTGATATTTGAAATGAATTAAATTTAAAAGGTATTGTCATTTGGTTAAATGCTACTCTGAAATTTGAAGGAAATTAAACGATTTGCCTTGAGTTAATGAAATTATGTGGCCTTAATATAGAAATTTTTGAAACGATAATTCGGAATTTAATTACACACGCTTCTTTGAATGATGGAATTGCACTCGACAGATGAGCTTTTCTTTCGAATCATATCTGATTAAAAAAAAGAAGAATTTTCCTAAGAATTCGAGCTCGAGAGTACGTGGGAAACGGCTGATGACGTGATAAAGCGAATTAGAAAGATACGCTTTTAATAGTGATTTCTTTTGTGAATCAATGTAAACTTATGTACTGATTCAATATCTTTGATCTGTTCAAGAGGATTTTATATCATATTGAATATATGTGATTCATCAATTTCTTTAATAAATTTGTATGAATACGTAAAGAGAAGAAGTGACAATTAAATTAGCATGTCCACGAAGACAAAAAAAAAAAAAAAAAAAAAAAAAAAAAAAAAAAAAAAATCAGTAATTTATAAAATCTTGTTTGTGCTTCAAGCTAACATAAAGATGGTTTTTAAATTATGAAATTAATATTTGTAATTTGTGTTTTATTTTCTGAAATATTGTTGAAATATTTTTTAAAAGTATTTTGGTCAAACTTCTTCAATGGAAATAAAAGAGCTTGACATTTTGTGTCCCTTGTTAGAAACACATGGATTTTTGTCTTTCTCTCCTTCTTGCATTGTATTCAACAGTTCTCGATGCGTTTTATTTTATTTTTCATCCGTCATGTATCCGTGCGCGCCAGATTATTAGTACCATGTATTTATTTCATGTATATGTATTTTGTTGAATCGCAATGTAAAATCATCTGAAAATTATTTCTCTGAAAAAAAGGTTTCGCAATTAGGTACAAGAGGCTGACAATTCTTGAATTTTTACATGAGATTATAATTTTTGATTTAGTACCAAGGACAAATCTTGCCAACACAAAAATTTCTTTCCAAAAATAATCTTTGATAGAATGAAGAGGCGAATTCCTGTTTGTTTTCAAAATATTTTCCATGTATCGATGTTGACGTTGAAATACTGAAAAAAAGATTTTTTTTTTCATTTTTTCCATACTGCATACATTTTTGAATGAAAAGGGACATTGACCGTCGCTCTTTTAGGGGTAAAGAAGTATTCGGCAATAGATTGATACGAAGGGTAACAATTAAGTAGGTGTTCCAGGGCGTGGTAGACCAAATGAATCCTTCATTGAGAAGAAAATCCTTAATTATTCTGAATAATGTACCTTTCTCAATACTCCAGGGGGTATTTTGTATTTAAAGTACACTAAATGTCATTTTGAAACATTTTTATGTTTAATTACACTGTAGCGACAAAAAAGAAATAAAAAATGAAATAGTTTTGAAAGATGTAATTTATGCTTCCTCAAATTAAACTGAAATAGCAATGAATCTCAAATTTTGATGAAAATTGAAATGGATTGAAATTATAAATTAGACCTGTTGAATAGATTTTCTGAGCAGGTGCAACTCGTTTAAACTATCATTTAAAAAGAAAAGAACATTTGAAAGGACGTAATAGGAAAATTTCTTTTTCATGTAGAATTTTACTTGGGAATTTATTGAAAAAAACTTCATTCTAAATTTTGCATTCATTTTTAATTATTTAATACAAGTATTCTTTTTATCGTTATTTTTTTTAGACAAAATAGAAATTAAAGTTAATGACATGATTAACATTTTCAATATTGCTTTGAATTCATACTTAATGAGTGGACAATGATTGATAAGACTTTTGAATATAAGTATTAGAAAGAAAAATGAAATTCATTTTATTATGTAATTATGAAATTATGATTTCAGTGAAAATAATACAAATTGAATCCGAAATGGAAACTGAAACTCAAATAAATCATATCTTCAGTTTTGAAGAAAACCTGATCGAGATGATGGTACATATTTTAAAACTGCTGACCCTTCTTCCCCTTTTATGCTTTAATTTTGAAAACGAAATATTTTCAGAAGATTGAAATATTTCTTCCAGAGGGAAGGGATGATACAAATAAAAACACAAACACTCGAATTCACAAATTTTCGGCCCCTTGGCCTTAATCAAGTGTAAAAAACGACCATGTACATTTGTATATTAAGACATTATTGATTTTACTTAGACTTTATATACATTGTCGTTTTTACACTTGATAAAGGCCATGGGGCCGAAAATTTGTGCATTCGAGTGTTTGTGTTTTTATGTGAAATAATTTCATGTTTGTTTTTTTTAATGCTGAAATAGAGAACTTAGTTCGGTAAGATTGAAAAAAAAAACAGAAAAGGGAAGTCTCTATAATTTCTCAAATTAAGTCTATAAACGTGGAAATTTTCACGCGGGGGTAATTTTCGCGTTTTCGCGAATCAAGGGACTCCGCGAAATTCCCCCCGCGCGAAAATAACCCCTGCTGCATTCTTACAATGTGAAAGACATTTTTATCGCGAATATTTCCTCCACGCGTAACGTCTAGATGTAATAATCACGAAATATCCCCAGGCGAATATAACCACATTTGCAGTATTGCCAATCGGGATTCAATACTTTGATAATGTTTGAACTGTGACACAGAAATTAATTATGAAACTGTAATTGCATGTTGGTGATGTCACAAAGAAGTTAAATCTTAAATCCCTTACTAGATTAGTCAATTATCAATAATTTTTAATTGAATATGAAAGTAACGTGATAAAATTCGTGGAGATACTCTAGTCCCTGTGCAATTACATGTATTGCAGAAGAATCGTTTGACTATGCATGAAAATAAAGTGTACAATGTTCATGTCGAGGCTAGAAAATAAAAATGAAAAAAAAGTTTTATCCAGGAAAACCAGTCGCCATATATTTGTTTGTTGGTGGCCCTTTTCGCGTAGATCAACTTTACAAAAAATCTGAGAAAAGATTATTGATTGTAAAATGAATTCCAGATTTGAAATGTATATATTTTCTGTCCCGTCTTTCACAGTATGTTACGTTGGAAACGACGATGGACCAATCAAAAGTTTCGTTGTTTGATTGACAACCTGGCCTACGCGAACATCTTATCCCAAACTAAAATGTGGTTTCTTTTTGTATACTCTCTGCTCACACTGTATATTGTCATTTTGCAAAGAAAATTTGGAAAAAGTGCTATTCCCTCTAAACATTGGCAAAAGTGTGTAAACGTTTTAATTAGGCACAAATGGGATATTTACAGTAATAAAAAGGTGTTTATTGGGTAGAGGTGCATTTTGTATAAACACCAAAGAAATCACGCAATCTTTCTGAAACTAGACATCTCACACTTTAGCATGATTACATTTGCACCTCTGTTTTGCAGAAAAAGAGATTCAAAATGAAATTTCTTTGAACACAACCCATTAATAAAGAGGAGAGGTCCATATTTATATAAACGATTCAGTAAATGTTTTCCAATATTGCTTCAAATGTATTGTTAAGATACAGAAGATAAACTGAACAATATTTTTTTTTTTCATAAAACAAAGTTTTGAAATTCCACAAAAGATTTCAAATTGAGCACAAATTTCTTTTACATACTTTTAAAGGCATCTATCTGGAAAGGAAAAAAAAAGCAATTTTCAGCAATTTTCAATGTTGCATCGAAGATCAATTGGATGATAAATTGAATACCAACAATAAATAAAGAAGCTGTATCAGATGATTCGTTACATGATGTTCGATGTATTGCTCAGTACTGTCTTTTTCTAACTGAAATTATGTGCAATATTGTGCTCATCTTTAAAAGTTAGAAAAAAAAAAAAAAACCAGAACTCGACTCCATGTATGACTTTGTATGACTGTGTATCTTGCTCCTTTAAATTTTGTCTTTGGTGTTTCTGTGTTTTCAGAGGTGTTTGCGCGAGTGTTCCCGGAGACAACGCTGTTTTGTTGAATTATTTTCTCCTTCTTTGATTATTATTTCTATTAATCTAATCTATAACATTGTTTCTCCGGTAATACAACTTCAATGATGCAATTTTTCTCAAATATAGGTGCTTCAGACACCTCCCTCTCTTTCATTCATACATTCTTTGTATGTATACACCTTTATCGAAAATATCAGAGACAAGTGTCAAAATTCAGATCACATATGTAGACGATATAGCCAAAAATGTACATTTTGTATCTGACACATCTTTTGTTTATTAATGTTTGAAGGCCTTTGTCCGATCATAGCATATGTTCCTTGTCAGCTCTGCGGAAATGTTTTTATTTCAGTATCTGCAAACGTGTTACTGACAAATCCATGGGATAGTGTTCAATTGTTATCAAACAATTTACATCTTGGAGTCACTAAATAGACCACCTCGATGATTGATGAAGAGTTTTGAGGAACTTGAGCGCTTGGAAATGAAACTAAAGGGAACAGATTAAAATTTTGTGTGGAAGAGTTCTACGATTATGTTCATGTAATTCAATGTTGTATCAGTCTATTGAAATCTTTAATATATGCAAGGACGAGAATATGTGGCACGAATTTCGTTGAAAATATTTCTCCATACAATGTATGTTTAAAAAAAAGTTTTTTTTCCTTTCAGGAGAATTTCACCCCCCCCCGTAAAAAAACATACAGGGGGACGAAAACAAAGTTCTTTCGGAACAAAACTTAACACACAATATACTTAGACTATCAATAGGACGTATTCCTTGTGTGGCTACATATGGCGGATTCAATTGCATTACCTACATAGGAACCCATAGTAAAACAGGATATTTTTAAAATGAATTTGTTGTCCATACCTGTATACAATCTGTACCTCTACCATTGAAACAATTTTTAAAACTACCAATTCAAATCACATGTAACATCAGGACTCCTCAATTATCGACATCAAAGAAACTTGATTAAGATTTGTTATAAAGCGTTTCCAAGACCCTGAGGGATACTTTTTGCTGTTCTTTCAGTGATAGATAGACATCTTCGTCATTCGCCAATAGATATTTAGAAACTCTATCAACATTTTCTGATACACATTCTGTTATGTTTCATCTAAAATTGTGATATTTAAGCTAAAAGCAAATTGTAGCTAGGGGAAAGCATATGTTTCTCTCTGTAATACAAACAATCGTCTCTTGATTACACATATGTTAATCAGCTCTAACTGACTGAAGTATAAGAAAGCTAGATACAACTAAAAGATATAATGATTAATGGATATATCTATTCATATCAATATGCAACTGAATAGATCTAAATAGATTTTAATTTGCAAGGTTTTCATTTTTGTGTTATTTTACACACGGCATTACGTTTTCTAGTCTGAACTGATTTTTAACATTAATCCTCAACAATTTTCATATCTATATCGTCAACAGTTTTCTTTTTTTTCCAAAAACTGTTCTAACTATCAGAAAAACAACAACGACATAAAACAAACGAAAACAAAATAATAATATCAAATAAAGAAAGACAAGGACCCCCCCCCCCCCAAAAAAAAGAGAAAGAGAATAAAAATTCGAACAAAAAGGAGGGTATCCCCAAAAGGTACAAAACACCAAAACACAAAAACACCCACATGCGAAAACATAGAGTTGACAAGCACAACAAGAGTCTCAAAGTGATAATAAGAAATATCAGACACCAAAGATGAAATCAAGAAGACATCAACCAACAAGACCAGAGGACAATCTGTGCCGACTTAGGACGGCCATCTAACATCGTCTACAATAATGTCATAGTAGGAATTTTAAGACACAATAGAAATGGGAAGTTATGGTATCCAACAAGAAATTACACAAAAGCTATGGGTGGAAACGTTGAATTTCAGACTAAAATATACATGAATTCGCTACATCTGAGGAGACAACAAAATACCACTCCTCCGTTACAGCTTTCAGACATACATGGAATTGACAATGGGAATATATAAAACATAATCGTTTGTATAATGCAAGAAAATCTAAAACATTTTGCACAATTCAGAAAATCACTGAAAATCAGCTTGTACGATTTATTGGATCGTTTGTGTCGTTAAAAAATCATTTGTACGAGTTTTACATTGTTTAAGTGTATATATGTAATAATATGTAAAAAAGTTAAAGCACCACAAAAAGGCGATGTTAAATTAATATAATATTATAATAATATATTAATATAATATAATAATGTATGCTTATGGGGATACTTTTTGTGTCGCCTGCGAAGCATAGCGACACATAGGGATCACTCTGTCATTTGTCTGTCTGTCTGTCACACTTGGATGCCACACCCTATATAACAGTGATTCATAAGTGTGGCTATGTTTCGCAGGCGACACACGCATTCATTTGAATGATTTTTTTTCAAATTGTAATGTCTCTAGGCTTATGTTCTGACCTTGGCCTTTAGCTCCTACGGAATTATCATCAAATGGTCAATACTTCAGAAAAAATATCACTTCGCAGTTTGCAATTTCTTTTCAATCGCCCGTCCTGCTCAAACGCAAAGTGCTACATAACCGATTCATATTTGGTCAGACTATCTTTTACAGAAACCATGCACTTTTACCTCCAGTCAGGTTAATTACTAACACGAACGTTTCTAGCTGTTACAAGCACGGCTTCCTCTCGCTATTTCATAAAGCTAATTCTTACTCTACATTATCACTATGATTGACACGAGTAATACAAAAGTATCTTAAGCAACTTCTGTGACGTTTTGCTGAGCCCCCTTCACCACGATACACTCTTTAGTTACATTGGAATCCGACCATTTCAGTGGAAATATTAATGGAAAAGATTTGTTAAGTGAAGATCTTATAAAAGATTAATGTCACTTACGTTAATACAAAATATTACGATTGACCTCTTAGAACGAGTCGAAAACAAAGATGTTTTTCTAAAATGAAGTATCTGTCAAATTTACCAATGTCATTCCTGTTTAAGCAGCGCATTACAGAGAATTTTATCGATGAATCATGCGACCCATATGGAGTAGAGAAATTTAGCGCATATGTAGATTTGCATTGTAAAGTTTTAGGAGAAATAAGGAAAACATGATTTAAGAAACAATGATGAAGAAAAAATTGATAAATTAGTAAGTGCAATGTAGTTTTTTAAATAGATATACAAATAGATGAATAAATATAAAAAAGAATGAAAAAGGCACATATACAAAAATTAAATATATCCCAGTATGCATTTTAAAAATACAGGCATGAATATCAGATAGAAACTGAATGAAGGTATTTATAGACACAAATCTAGGAAGAATTAGAAACAAATTCATAATGTAAAATAGAATTTTTTTTCGTTATACTAGTCTAGTACATTTGTACACACACGAGAAATGTATACGAGAAGAAATGGACGAACCGATGCAACGAAAGAATAACTTTTGTTAACAGTACGGATAATTTTCAAATATTACAAAATTTTAACGAATGAAGAAAAAAATACTGATCATATTAATGTACGTGAAAGTTTCCACTACATCTGACTGTATGCCTGTCTGTCTGTCTGTCTGTCGGTCACACTTTAGTTTTACATACTTTTCTCCCATATTTGTTGAGATTTTGGGATGGAATTTGGCGAGTTCAACGTCTTCAAATACAGACTGATCAAATTCAAATTTCGTTCATATTGAAGCATAATAGACAGAGTTACGGGATTAAGTCGTGTTGTAATACACATAAAATACACCAATGACAGTATATTTCATATCTGCTTATCATTCATTTTTCTTGTTATATTTTTGGTTCAGAGCATATAAGAATATCATTTGCGAAGCAAATAGACAACCGCAGATTTCTTTGTACAGAGCACATTCAAAACTTGTTGTCTTATACGAGACAAAGGCTTTCTCTAAGGAATCGTCAATTTGTAATCTTTAGTTCCGGTCACGAAGCTCCCTGACTTGCAACCAGTCACAGTTTGTAACATGTACACATTTTGTTGATATAACAAACAAGGTTTTCCCGTGCGAATATGGTATCTTATAGCATAAGTTATTGAACAGATTGATATACTAAAAATTGATAATGTTCCATGGGGGTTCAATATTGACTATCTATTAGGCTACTTTAAACAGGAGAAATATAAAACAAATGAAATAAGCCCTTATTCACACGCAAAGACACGCTTCCGGGCAGTATAGATAATATCACCGGGTGCCGTGGAGTCTGATTAAGGCTATGGTGGTTTGAACTCTCATTTACATTTGAAACAATCAACAGGACCGAATATCACTTTCAAGTACCTTTATACATCTTTCATGGGGACATGGTTCTCCAAAGTTTATTTTTCAATCAAGTCTATTCCGTCTCATCCCTAAAGTAAAGAAAAAGCTTGTGAACTTTGGGATTTGTGTTTAGATACAACATCTCGTAAGAAACGAGATCTCGCAAGGTTAATGTGATTTTTCTATAATCCAACATCGATGTGTGATTTTCAGATTAAGGAGTCTTTTACAAGACCTTTGATGTCGATTTTTCACAAAATTGATATAACAAGATTAAGTTTTGTATTGCCGTCTTAACTGGTGAAAGACAATTCGTGTATTGTTATATCGCTCTTCGCCGTCTGCTATTCACGACAAAATAAATATTTAGGGAAAGTTCAATGAGACTTCAAAACTGGTAATATTGAACTGTGCGAATCTTTTTTTATCTGACTTTGCACATAAAGAGCTCTTCAATAGCAGAAAATATGGTCTCAGTACAATTGAATTAATAAAAAAAAAAAAAAAAAAAAAAAATTAATGATTTTGTAATATTAATTAAAATGATACTTGAATAGTTTTCTGAGGCATCTTTAAATTCATTTAAAGGAATATATTTTAGATCTCTTCAGAAATGCATTATAATGGAAAATAAATCAAAACTTGATATACATTTAGCTGAATTTCAGCTATTATGTAATCGACCAGTGTCTTATATTCAATAAATTGTAAGGGAATTTCTAGGTTTCATTATGTCAATCACATCCCTTGAATTTTTAAAGACCAAAAAATTGTAAGAAGAATTCGCACTGAATATGAAATTTCTAGATTTCATTATGTCAATCACATCCCTTCAATTTTTAAAGAATAACTGAAAAAAAAAAAAAAAAAAAAAATAGAAAAAAAAATTGTTCAGAAAAGTTTCAAAGTATCAGTTCTCAAATAAATGAGTTTAGGTTCTAGCTAAGATTGTTCCATTATCTTCTTTCAGAAGATAACTTTAGGATCGAATCGTAAGAAAAAAAAAAATAAATAAAAATATGAAAATAAATAAATTCTGGAGTTCAAATGTATAAATACGTACAAGGTAAATCATTATACACGCATGTACATGTAGCCAATATTTCCATTTTCAGTCTTTTACGAGGACATGCAGTGCAAATAGGTACAACAGACTCTTCACCGAACCTTCGAATTCCTGATTTATCAAGTTCAGTTTTCTTCTCTTTCACACTCCTACATAAAAAACGAAGACCTCCCTGTATCCGTATAGGTTATATGTCTGTAATAGATAACTAACCTTCTCAATATGATGTCAATTTGGCACGTGTGATTGATGGCACGGAAATAAACATTGTTAAACATCTAAATACTTCGATGAACGTTTTAGTAGCATGTTTATCAAAGGAAACTCGGTAGATCACTTACCTATAAATTAATTGACTTTTTGTGTTTCAAAACATTATGCTTGAAGAATAAACATTTGAATTAATATCAGATGTGGATTTCGGTTAAAATTCGATATGTAGGTGAGAAGAGATTATGAATTTAACGTTTTTGATCGTCGAAGAAGATCAACTTTTAAAATTCGTAAAAGCGATACATGTAATATTTTTGAGACAGTTGTTTGATGTTGTTCAATGTACAATATTTATATTTATCATATATTTGAAATAAATTTATAATCTTAATATACGGTTCAATTTACACGGTTAATTAGTTAGTCCAAGGACCCCCTCACGCCAATCACAGGAATCCACAATCGCATCCTCATTCTCTTATCTATATTTCAAGGATTTTCACTCTCCATTTTTTACAAAAATCCAACAGACACGCTTGATCAGCGTATTCCACGGAGCAAAATTATAATGTCATGTCTCATATTTAAATATCTTGAACCTAACCAAACATATACATAACTTTCAAATAAACTGATGCAAACCGACTTAAATAAGCCGAGAAACATGTTTTACTCGTTCGTTCCTTCGCTCTACGACAAACCGTTCCGGAAGTGTAAAATAAAACAAAGACAGGGAAAGATCTTCTCTGATTGGTTAATCATTATGAGTATAGCGGTAAATTTGTATCCATGTGATCAAGTTTAGCGACGCGTCAGACTCTCAACCAATGATATTTGAGATAGGGGGAACTCCTTGCGTCTATTTGTAGATTTCCGGTCCACTTTGGAGTTGTACGAAGGATAACATTTTATTATTACTCGAATGAGTGGTGTTTCTAAGCTGGTTTACGATAGTTTGAGATGTTATGTTTGTGATTTATATTTATTTCATGTTGGTTTGGTTGGAGCGAACTCCGAGAGGTTCAACCTTTTTTTTTTTAATGTTCTCGAGCATTCATCTGTCTTCCAAAATTTTCGGACGGGGTCCAACAAGGAGTCGCGTCGCCACATTTTGTTGGTGTATATACATGTATACTGAACAAAAAAAGTTATGTCCCTAAAAATGAAAGGTCACCACTTGTGCAGATGAAACGTTATAACCCTCAAAATAGTAAAATTTACTCAATAAACACTGCAAAATTTTCTTTTTATCACTCAGGCATTTAACGCAATGAAGCGTGACGAAACAAAGCGTTTTCACCTTGTAAGGAAAATTTATACACTCTTTGTTCTGGTTGACTGCTTTCGAAAGAAAAGAGTGTATAAATAAACACAGGAGATTTCTCAATTGAAAAACGGAAAAAATTGTGATATCGATTATCTAAAAATCAGTCAAATAGCTTGCAATTCAAGAAAATTTAACTTAAATGACACCGGAAGTCCACAGTCAGCCATGCGCTATGTCAAATGCCATTGAAAATGTATCTAAGGGTGTGCAGATACCGATTTGTTAAGTAAAATTCTTTTGGATTCAGAAACGCCCTTACCAGAGAAGATCAAACAGGTGAAACCCCTTTGGTTTAAACCTTGATTATGACGTCACGTTTACATCAGTTTATTAAGATCGTTTTCAGAATCGGACTATTAATGGATATACCGTTTAACATTTAATTCAAAAAAATTATTTTTCGAGGATACCGCCTCTAAACAAAATTTGTTTTCACGAGTCATGTAAAACCAATACAAAAATGAAGGACATAACTTTTTTTGTTCAGTATATATATCATCGATAGTTTTTAAATGTATGTAATCGTACATAGAGTCGTTGGAAAGATCAAATTATGAAACTTTTCTGCTTAAAAGATCGATTCCTTAAAATAAGTGCATAAGATATTTTGAATTTTTGGGGTTTTGATTTTAAATATATTGTTTTCCAGATAATATATCATAATTGAAACTTCAATAGGTAATTGAATTTATAAAGCGTTTTTGATTTCACAAATGTTGCAAGCCACAGGTACCAAAACTCGAAATTTCTAAATACAATTCAAGATACACGTAAAAAGAAGTAAATTGTGATTTTTTGAATTATCACACATGTAATTTACTTTTAAAGTACGTAAATGCATATTCTCATGTAGATGATAAGTTCGCTTTCAGCATGAACAGACCTCCATAAGGAGCAGACAAGTTTTCCCAGGGTTTACAGGTTTCAATTCCTTTCAGTGTCATAATACGTGTTAGTGATAATGCGATATCAGACCTAAGAACTTCACACAATTTTGCTACAAGTATCTGTTGCCCAATAATACAGATATTTCAATAACCATCGATATGGATATATGTGATTAAAGTCTATGCCCACCCCGGAGTTGTATCATTTTAGACGTCAAGTCAACACCACCGCTGGCGCCACGGTTTTTAGTCTGTCTCGTTGTGGCGTTATTTGAACTCCTCCAAAAATGGCTGCCGAGATTTGAATGAACGCTGGAGGAGATTTTGGTCACACGTCAAGACCTCTGACATCTGTCATCTCAGGGGTCTTGCATTTTTCCATAATCTTTCTCGACAACGCAGATTTGTTATAATCAGAAAGATGATATTTATTCAAAACACATTACACTCCATAGGTAAACACTCTTGTCCACGAGTGTGCTCGATGTCACTTGCTAGATTTGTGACCGTCTACTGTTCAAAATCATATAGAATTTATACCAAATAAACGTACATGTAAGACGCCTTCGCTGTCTTTGAAGTCACAATGAATATTTTCTATCATATTTTTTTTATTACGGCTTCTTTAATTTGAATTGAATAATCTAACATGAAATATCATCTAAATATGATACTTAAAATGTCTATGATTAATGTACAGTGCATTGATTCTGTATATACATGTACTCTGCTGTAATGATATAAATTTCAGAAGAAAATAAGATAATGTAGTAAAAATTTCGGAAGTTTGAGCAAGCCACAACAAATACAGGTACAAATACTGTGCAAAATGAAGGTTTCCTATTCTTCAAATATAAGTTTCGAAAAAGATAAAATGAGAACAAATATAAGTGTAGAAGCCATATTCAAAGTACAGTATAGTGGAAAAGGACAATGGACAAATTTGCTTGTTTTTATGGATCTGTTGCGACGGGTGTAGCATGTAGACAGGAGAAGCTGGCTCTCCCCGGGCACCTGGTCTCGTTTTTAGATGTAAGTTATTGTTTATTCCAGGGATCGCAACTGTTTCAATGGAAATTCTTATGATTTGCCTTATATTCTCGACTTTGAGACTGGATAACTGATTGGTACTTTTTCGATGTTTATTACTTACTTGAAATGTATTCCATTACACAATTCTTTTTAATGTTTCATATTTGTCTACTGTTTTTTTTTTTTTGATGAATAAAATGCAAAACACAATATGTAACTATTTATGATTTAACAATCAGTTCTAGATAACCCACGTGTTCTTTACACAAAATCGGCATAGTTGCTGTACAGATGTTCCATGTTGGCGGCCATCTTGTCAAATTTAGGTCTCTGTGAGGGCACCTCCAGCCAGCATTCACTCATGGTCTCCCCCAACCTGAAATTAGAACGATTACTAAATATCGGGAATAGAATGATTAACAAATAGTAGATGTTTTCTTTACACTATATTTGCAGGAAAATTCCTGCAATATTTAGGATTTGAATAGCTAGAAATATATGGTCTTACGATTCTGGGCAGTACTCTGGTCGTTTCATTCTGTATCCGCCTTTAACCTTACTGACAACTTGCTTGTTTCTAATTCCAGGATAGGGCTCATCACCTTGTATTTAAAAGTATTTTTCATTATACATTGTAATGTAGATTCCATCTCAAATGGACAAAGTAGGTTACCATGAAGGCGAATTTGCATATATATTAAAGGGATTTCAAGCACGTTTTTATCTCACCAATAGAAAACATTTCCCAGATCAGGATGCCAAATGACCAAACATCAGAGGCTGAAGTTGCATTCTCTGGATCAACAAGGCATTCAATGGCTGTCCATTTTACAGGTATTCTCTCCTATGCAGTTTAGAATTTATTTGATAGAAAAATGGATGCGTGTATATTGATTAAAACGATTTCAGGATGGCAGAGCTTTGCTCAAATTTTATTTCAATTTAAAAGTTGTATACTATTTGATATGGTTTCTAAATTATTACTTTAAAGATGAACCGGAAATGCAATCATTCTTCACAGATTCTTTCTTAATTTCTAGAATAGAGCAGAGAATGTTTAAAAAATTAAATATTTCGAAACTATAAGTATCTTTGAGTCAGTTAATACAATGTCATGTATATTCTGCACGTCGTTTTATTCTTACTTTTCCTGTACTATTTGGGTCTTCATTTTCTTGCAGCTGTGGCGTCGGTCCGAATCCAGCCACTTTTGGTTCTAGGTCCGACATGAGGAAAATATTCCTTGCTCCCAGACGTTTGTGTACTACCTAGAATGTATATTAGATATGACATTTAAAATGTCAAGAAAGGAAATTAATTAACATGAAATAATGTTATAAATCAGTTATTGTCTGTAGATAAAAAAATTTGATGTAACCCAAAGTTTACATGTACTAGTATAAAGTGTAGAAAAGAATAATTTCACCGAAATTCACTTAACATATTTAGTGTACTTTTCATTGCTCTGATTTAACGACAAAATTTTCACAGAAAAAAATGTCCTAAAACAAATTAATTTCAATTCTACTTAGTTTCAAATATTGTAAGAATCCTGAGTACATCTTCAGATTCCAAATAAGCCATTCCCTTGGCTATACCGAAGCACATATTGCACATTTTCTCAATGAGGTCTTCATTAACTTTGCCTCGGTGTTTCTTCAGCCATCTGAGAAGAGAACCTTCCTCACAATATTCCAAGAGAAGATAAGCACCAACTACAAATAACATAAGGGGAGATAAAGAGGTGATACTGTTTATACATTTACAGATTTTTAAATCAACTGTAGAATTATTAAATTTGCCATTTTTCATAAAAAATGTTCATCAGGAAACTGACATAATATTTCTGACCCATCATTGCATATATCTTTTGATATTAAAAAAAAACACTAAACTAAACTTAAAGATTATGATTTCGAGATACTTTTCGTAGAAATTTTGCTACATCGATGAATTCATGTAAAGAAGAGCAAAGAAAGACTAAATAAATTGTTCTTGTGTACCACTTGATGCGCATTTCAGTTTCGTTGTGTGTATTGTGTTAAGTCGAAAAAAAATCGATGTCGATTGTTTCTTTGCTATTTTTGAAAAAAAAAAAAATCACAAAGGTTAAAATTATATTCGCATTTCACAAGTTGACTTAGATTATTTTACTGTAAATATCTTTCTGGAATGTTCTTACATTGTGGATGATTTAGAACTGCTCCCAAGAAGGCGAGAACATTTTCGTGTTCCAATTGTTCCTGGGCAAAGAAATTAATTTTAGCCCTCATCACCACTGAATCCTGTTCACTATATCCACCTGCAAACGATAATGAAAGACATTAAAATTTTAAACTTTATTGAAAAAAAAATGTAAAAAAGGTATTTAAAAAGTGTAGAAAAAGTGTTAAAAATAAAATACCCTCGATAAAGGCAAGAAATTGTAAGTAATTAATCTAAAATATTACTATATTCTTTCTTTTTCTTACATTACATTACAAGATAAAAGACACAAATTCAAATTGTATGTATTGTTCTTTATTTATTCTGAGAAATGTACACTAAATCTGAGATCTAAGATAATATTATTTATTATATTTTCATTTCCATTTGCAAAAGGAAGTTTTGAAATCGTTGAAATTGGAAGTTAAGTGGATTTTACAGAGTACGTCTTACTTTTTAAAAGCTTCGCCACGACTGTCTTGTTTTCGAATTTTGCTGTGTAAATATCAGCAAAATGACCAATCTTTATCTTCTCCTGGAGTGCTACGTCATCAAAGCTGACCAAATACGTCTCATCGTTCTCCAGTATAATGTTGCCAAGAGCGTATATATCATCATCTAAAGAACCACTGTACACACCTGTCTATGAAAAGTTCAGAGAAGCAACATTTAGTACATATACGGTGTATTACATGTATACGCATACACATTCAGCAGCCTGTTTCACAAAAATATTTACGAAAAATATTACCGAATTTTCGTAACTTTTGATTGCTTGATACTTTTTATAAACTAAAAATCATAATGTTTTGTCTCCAAATTTATATTTGATATGTAGAAATGATAAACAGATTTTGATATGTATTTGATATGTACATGTAGAAATGATAAACAGATGCACAATCTAAATTCAAAATTATTTCGATCTTTAATTTGATGATGAATTTTACGAAAAATCGTGATTTTTTTTCGAAAGAATTTCTGTGAACCAGGGCACAGTTACTTAACGCAAAATAAAGATAATATTAAACATAATTTTCCAGATGCATGTGTCGTCAAAAAATTTTACAATATTAAAGTCAAAATCTATTTGATTTGATTTGTTTTAACATTGTCAATGCTTTTGATATAATATAAAATCTTACAGTAAGATTCATTAAGAGAATACTATCTCATTCTCATCCCAGTTACATGTACAGTTACTTGACGAAAAGCCACACATGTGACCCTCAAAACAGTAAAGCGCCCGTTGTTCACTTCTTTAAAAAAGAATATCAACTTGGTAATGAATTTACCCTTCTGTTGAAGCGCATGTTATAGGTGGTTATTGGTCTGACTATGTATTGCGTAAGACGTTTCTTCGCTTTCTGCTTGGCTTCATTCATCCGTCCTGTCCTCATGAGGATTATGACAACTACCAATATCACGACTAGAACTACCATTGCTGCTGTACAAATGTACAAGAAATATCATAACTCTTTATTCAACACGTTGAAAGTTATCCTCCATCGAGTCCTATCCCAACCATTTAATGAATATAAACGGTTAAGGATTCCTTGTCTTGGTTGTGGCATCTTCTTGTAGACAACAACAAGTAATGCCTACACCTCATGAGACAATATTTTCCATTTTAAGGGCTATATCATATGAATTTGATGAAAATTCTTCGAAGTCTGTAAATTTGTAGGTTTGTATTTCTTTGATATACTTGCCACATGTAAAGATTCGAGAAAAAGTTTTTAATTCATCTACATTATGTGCTAATCTTGTAAATACCAAAATAGAGCAGTCTAGTATACAAAGGAAGATAAATCTTACAGAACCATACCGGAAACGCATCTACTTACATCCAGAGGCTCCGGCTACCAAAGCAATTGGGATAGCACCATCATCTGTTTCTGTTTTAGCGGAAATGACGTAACGCTCTGATCTTCCCGAATCATACAGAGAAAATATCTCAATGGTATAATTACTTCCAGATTCCAGCCCATGAATGGTATACGAATCAAATTCTAGTGGTATTGTAACAGATTTTGATTGACCATTACTTGAGCGATACACAAGTGTCATTCCCGTGACCTCGTACATGTAGCAGGAAGGTTCTATATCCCAGGTGAGACCGATTGTTGTTGATGTTCTTGCCACAATCTGAATGTTGGTCACACCCGTGTCTGAAAATACATTGAAGTTCTCACATCCTGTTGATTGAAATTTACGAAATCAAAAGTATCATCTTAAATTGGTGTTCTTATTAGGAAAATTAATGCATATTCTAAAGCGATATTGATTTTACGATGTTTACTTTGAGAGATGTTAGATATAAAATGTAACTATTAAAATAAATTGATATTTGAAGAATTAAAATGAATATCAGAATCAAACTTACATTCTTGAATTCCATTGAATTCTAGTAAATCAACAACCTGTAGATAGAAAAGTAAATTATTTTCATGACATTATTATATGCTGTAGAATATATAGAAAGCACAGCAGTATTCTCATTTGAATCACTATTGAATTTTAGAAATTATAACGAGCTAATAAATATCATATATTAATTGAACTTAAAATATATATAGTTACCTGTTGTTCAAATGTATCAAACAGCATGGCCCTGTTATAAACATCAAGTTCCAGAACAAGATGTTCATTCGATATGTTCGTTTTATCAATAGCTAGAAAACAGTTATTGAATTGGAAAGAGTTATTCCTCTTGTAGCACATTCCCATTGGTGTACAGCTGCAATCCATGACTGAAGAATTGGTACAATTCTTAAAAAAAAAAAAAAAAAAAAACGATATCAACAAATCTGTCCGTAACATGAAAGATAAAAAACTAAATTATTTAAAAAATCAGTTCTTGCTGGTGAAAAAATTATTTATCGCATTTTAACCGGATTTCTCTCTGTATTTAAATGAGTGAAAAATTGAGTGATTTAGTTATTTACGAAAAATATTTTTTCCCATTTGTACAGAGATAAATCATAATTATAGCATGATAATTAATTATAATTTAATATGATCGTTTCCTCAGTTGACGCATTCGAAAATTTCTGTAATCAAAATTTCTTGAAATCTCTAAAACGGGGGTCCTGTAGCGTCATATCCCATCTGCAGTTGTGGACATAACTTCCACACTCTGGTTATATTACAGTGTTTTTTTAGATTGAGGATCACAGACGAGGATTAAGACCCGAAACATTTATGTCTGGTCCATGCTGCAAATTTATCTGTTATCAATGATGCTATAGAATTTAAAGAGTTTAACAATGAAACCCGTACTTTTTCCTCTAGAATGAGTGTTTCTCCTGTATGTAATATGCTGTCATTAGAGGCAATAACTCTCCATGCAACTTTATGTATACCACTGTGTTCATCAAAAGCATCAACGTTGATTCTGAAAATTGAAAACATAGGTAATCACAGATTACGAAGCTCACCTCGTGACAGCAAAATTCAATTCAAACATATTTCTTAGTACATGTATATTGGCTTTTAAAGGCAAAACCACTCAAGCAGAAAAAGTAGGTCAAGGTCATTTTATGAAAGTTTGATCAAAGATACATCCAATATGCAAGTTTGATACATGTAGCAGTTATACTTTGCTCAATATTGGCTTTATAGAGCAAAATCACTCCAGCGGAAAAAGTAGGTCAAGGTCATTTTATGAAAGATTGATCAAAGATACATCCAATATGCAAGTTTGGTACATGTATCACTTATACTTTGCTCAATATTGGCTTTTAAAGGCAAAATCACTCAAGCGGAAAAAGTGGGTCAAGGTCATTTTATGAAAGTTTGATCAAAGATACATCTAATATGCAAGTTTGGAATATCTAGCACTTATACTTTGCTCAATATTGGCTTTTAAAGGCAAAATCACTCAAGCGGAAAAAGTAGGTCAAGGTCATTTTATGAAAGTTTGATCAAAGATACATCCAATATGCAAGTTTGGTACATGTAGCACTTATACTTTGCTCAATATTGGCTTTTAAAAGCGAAATTACTCAAGTGGAAAAAGTAGGTCAGATGCTGCATCCGATGCATAGGTCCATCTCGGCATCCAAAGATGAATCACTTGTGCAAGTTTGGTTACTGTAGCATCAGTACTTTTTCAGATACTGAGCTACCCCAAACTTCTTAACCAAGTCACTCAAGCGGAAAATGTAGGTCAGATGCTGCATCCGATTCATGGGTTCACCTCAGCATCCAAAGATGAATCACTTGTGCAAGTTTGGTTACTGTAGCATCAGTACTTTGTCAGATACTGAGCTACCCCAAACTTCTTAACCAAGTCACTCAAGTGGAAAATGTAGGTCAGATGCTGCATACGATGCATGGGTTCACCTCAGCATCCAAAGATGAATCACTTGTGCCATTTTGGTTACTGTAGCATTAGTACTTTGTCAGATACTGAGCTACCCCAAACTTCTTAACCAAGTCACTCAAGCGGAAAATGTAGGTCAGATGCTGCATACGATGCATGGGTTCACCTCAGCATCCAAAGATGAATCACTTGTGCCAGTTTGGTTACTGTAGCATTAGTACTTTGTCAGATACTGAGCTACCCCAAACTTCTTAACCAAGTCACTCAAGCGGAAAATGTAGGTCAGATGCTGCATCTGATGCATGGGTTCACCTCAGCATCCAAAGATGAATCACTTGTGCAAGTTTGGTTACTGTAGCATTAGTAGTTTGTCAGATACTGAGCTACCCCAAACTTCTTAACCGGACGCGGACGCGGACACGGACGCGGACGCGGACGCGTGGGGTTATAGCATAAGCTCACTCAACTTCGTCGAGGTGAGCTAAAAAAAGAATGAATTTCATGATTCAGTAAATACATGTTAGTTGTTGAAAAATTATAAATATCAGTATTAATTAAAATTGTTATATTTCATTTTGCAGATATTTCAAGAAAGTTCTGCATTACAATTAAATTCATAATCAGTACCTGCTTGAGAAAGGAAAAGTTCCATTTTTCTGGTTTCTGTCTAGCGTTACGTTGTTCACAGTAGGAGGTGATGAGTCAAAGTGTAATATCATGTCATCCATGTTCTCGTTTCCCATTATATCTCGTGCTTTAACCCAAATATGCATAGTGTCACCGTCTTTTCTTGTCGCAATGATAGAATGATGATCTAATAAAGGATCAGTAATTTCCAAAAACTCATTGTCATCTGGAGGGATTTGGATTGAGATCCCTCCTTCATTGTCTATTTTAAAAGCAACGTTAAACTGAACAATACCATTGTTATTTTGGACTTTATCTATCGTTCTCAGACTGTTTTTATCGTCAAATTCTTGAGCGACCGATTTTACAACTCTTGTAGGTCTTGATGAATAACCAGTTTCTAAAACTGCTTGTGGGTAGGTATTTACTTTGTTCAAAAACTTATTCTCCTTATGCATTCTGTTTTCGAAATGGTTCTTCCAAGTCACTACAACAGGGGCACCAGTGCTGTTCTCTTTTTGTATATTATTCTGCCACAAATAATCAGTCCTTGGATTGGCACTAGATATAACCATTTTTGTATCGACATTTATGCTTACATTAGACTCTGGATCAAAGATGAAGATCTGTCTGGCAAAGACTGAATTGTTTGCCTTGTCGGCAACTTCCAAAATAAGAGAATAAACACCTGGTTCTGGTGGAGTGTACGAGATAAATGACCCATCTGCATAATACTCAGCCAAAATTTCTGTGTGGTTGATAGGTCTCATGGGCTCAGGCTCTACAAGATTTTGATCACTTGTTCTATCAGGTTCCAACTTGTGGACTTCCCAAGTATAACGATATACGTATGACAGATCATCTTTCCAACCACTCCAACGGAACTGTAACATTCCCTATAAGACAAAATACTAGCATTTCAATTTGAAACAAAAGAAGGGATCTCCAACAACACTAGGTTGCAGCACCCACAGCAAAACCCCAAAACACCAAATGCAAAAACACAGCAGACAAGCACAAAAAAAAAAGACACAAAAAGGACAAGGAACGTCAACGCACAACACAGAAACATCAAACACGGAGGACTACATATAAACCAACGAGACCAATGGGCAACAGGTGCCGACTTAGGACATTTTTGGTAGGAAGTATGTAAATAAGGGCGATTGCCATTCAGTAAGAGTATGAAGATTGGTTGACGAAATACATAATTTTAACATTTGTACACATCGAACACTCAAGTATCAATGCCCTTGACTGTTCGAATAAAATTTCTTTTATAATATATTCATTGACAATAAACATAAGCTGAATCTCTGGTGAAACTTGTGTATGGTATGCAACATCTTAAACATGAGATGGAATTCTCAACAATGATAAAGATATCTTAAGAACAACGTTGCCTTTAATTGTTACATGTAGTTTGAAAAAAGGTTATATATAACAAAGCTAAATTTGTAGATTTCATGCCAGAAGTCTCAAAATCCTTTTCTCTCACTAATTGTAGGGGTACACGTACAAAAGCACACAACAAACACTTTGCACAATTTCCCTACAAAGTAACACAAAATACTGCAATTAAGGATTGTTTTTCAGCTTTTGCGCTTTATCGGTGTGTATTGGCAGTAGGGAACGGAAACAAAATATGTAAAGCACGAAGTGCTTTTCATGAATTTTGTTTCCATTCCCTACTGCCAATACACACCGATAAAGCGCAAAAGCTGAAAAACAATCCTTATATTTACATTTTACGTGTTATTTAAGTTATTTCTGCCAATTTTTCAGCCAGTTTCTTTACATTTGAAATATCATTGCGGAGGGAGAACGCCATTTGACGTAAGAGCAAACGAACGTTCGACGTTTTCGCTTGATTCGAAGTAGTACCTTCTGTACGGTAACGTTGACAAATGAGAAACTGAATTTTGTCCTCTTGCTGTATTTTGAACATTTCCATTAAAACTGAAGAAAATCGAATCGTGAAAATTCGTGACTTTTGTCCAACATAATTCAGACATGGCGGAGAGTTAAACTGGAGAAATTTCACAGAACTGAAGAGAAAACTTTTGAAAACTCTTTTTAACACACTGTTATAACTTAAACTGCTTACTAGACATATGAAATCAATCGGTATCATTGTATACAAACTTCTGTAAATACCCTATATTTCATCTGGAAGTAATTAGAATAATGCAAAAGTCGAGTACAGCCGTCGAAAACGCGAAAACTTTCGGTATTTTCATGACTTACCTCAACATCATGGCTAAAGATTCGCTGATACTCGAAGTATTTCTGATATTATGAATCCATAAGAAGCAAAGATAAATTCACTGTTGATAATGACACAAGTGAATCAAATCCTCATCCTAAATACTGAATATTTGATCCACTTAAGCCTGAATATTCGCTCATCCAAACACGGCATCTTTCTGCAGACAACAATGCAGTTTGTCCTTGAACTTCATCTACTGACGCGTGATCGACTTACTACGTCACACTTCTTGGAAGTGTACATGTGGGTGACCTAGATTTTGACACATTTAAAATTACTGGGGGTAGACGGCGTCGTTTGATAATGGATACATGTTTTGAATCTGTATTAAAGAAATAAATAAAATAGGCATTTTATTATAAATTAATCCGCGTAAGTTCTAAAGTCACGTGATAGGCTCTTGCGATTATCGAGAAATAAAGCAACAGTTGGTTTGGTACCTTTATATAAGGGAAACGCAGTAGGAATGTAAATATTCTGAATTGGAAACCTTCCATACAGAAGACGAAGGAACAAGACCAGCAAAAATACGATTTAAAAACAACAGTACAACATCCATTGATACCTTTGTTACGTCGTTGGCTATTTCTAGTGGTAAATCAGCACACGTGCCGTTCTGTTTACAATGATAAGGCTTCCTAAAGTCAAATTGGAACAGCAATGTCTTTGATGTTGTAAGACCTTCATAATACTGCCGACTATGGTAGCTATCGTCATTCCTGTTTATTAGATCCCTAAATCCACCACTCTTCAGTGTTGCTGTCACGGTGAAACTGTTAAATTCAAAACTTTTTATTTATCAAATATCATCTACATTTTGATAGAAAAAAATGTTATACTAGTACATGTAATGTAAGGTCTTGCAAATCATAAGCCTCAATAATTGTTTATACTTTGTAATTTGTCTTTTTTTTGTTCTTGACTTATTAAACAGGGGTCCACAGGGTCAAGTTGTATATGATCACGCTGCTACCTTCCATACATGCATCATTGTGTATTTTATTGCAAAAGCTTGAATTGTGATTCTTGCAAATTCCCAACCCCAACCCATGAAATAGACAAAGCAGATATCACTGACGAGGGTTAAATACCCGAAACGTCCATGTCTGGTCCATGCTGTAAATATATTTGCTTTTAAATTATGCTTATGAATTCGAAGACGTTTAACATTGACAGAAAGTAATGAATCTGGATATAGAACATACAAAAATGTACTGTAATAACACTTCGATCAACTTCGGTTGATCGTCTGTCTCTTCAACGCATTTGAAATTTTCTGTTACAAAAAAATTCTTGAAATTTCTAAAACGTGGGTCCTGTGGCATCATATCCCACCCATTCTGCTACGTCTTTTAGTACATTTTTGGACATACTAATTTTCATACTTTTTGGCCATATTACATTGTTTAGACTGAGGATCACTGACGAGGGTTTAGTACCCGAAACGTGCATGTCTGGTCCATGCTGTAAATTTATCCGGTTTTAAATGATGCTATTGAATTTAAAGACGTTTAACATTGAACTACTTGGTGAGTGTCACTGCTGGTGGACCAAGAGTCCCCGAGGGCACATGTAGCCAAGTTCGATCAACTTCGGTTGATCGTCTGTCTCTTCAACGCATTTAAAATTTTCTGTTACAAAAAATTCTTGAAATTTCTAAAACGTGGGTCCTGTGGCATCATATCCCACCCATTCTGCTACGTCTTTTGGTGCATTTTTGGACATAATAATTTTCATACTTTTTGGCCATATTACATTGTTTAGACTGAGGATCAGTGACGAGGGTTTAGTACCCGAAACGTGCATGTCTGGTCCATGCTGTAAATTTATCCGGTTTTAAATGATGCTATTGAATTTAAAGACGTTTAACATTTAGGAACTGAAGAATAAAGATCAAGTTAACAAACACTACCGTCACCCTCCTACTCTTAAATAGATCTTGTTAAAGTTAAAGGAACTACTTTCACATTAATTACTAGAAAATGTAAAGTGTCCATACTTGTCGCCATGGTTTATTAGCGTAGAAAACTCTGGGTTGGTGATGGAACATTTCAGTACCCCAGTGACTGGGTAATTAATGGACACTGCCGTTGAGGAATAGTCTTTGTTAGAACAGTTGTATGATTCATCCAATGCAGTAACTGTAGGGTCTCCGTCTAAAATAAAGTCAGAAAAAGGTATTCATACGTGAAGTACTTTAATAAGTATTTTTCATCTTTTCCATGCCTGTCTGTTATTTACGAATCTTATTCTGCTTGAATTTCTAGATTCGTGTCATTCAGATGTTTGGAAACCTTTGTTTTGCTTCATTACTTTTTGTTCTCAAGTAGGGTCAGAAATAGTTACTAATTAAGGGTATTTGTAAGCATAAGGTGGAGCGTTGGTTTGGCTTTTCGTGACTTTGAAGTGGAAGTTTTGATACTTTTCTCTCATGCTTGTGTCGTCTTGCAGTAGATCTAAACCGTGGTTCTTTTTTTGAATGATGATTTACAATAAATACCTTGGCGTGGAGTTTTGGTCAACAAAAGATTTACGGTGGCTGACACAACGCCAAAAGAAAAGTTGCCCACATAACTAGGAAAGTCTTCAACCTGTGGTTCCCCAAACAGTCCTTCCAATTCAATGTTGAAGTAGTTGTAGTCTTTCTCCTTCGACCATACCTCACCAAAAAATGTCCCGTTCTGTTCAAAAGCATCCGTACTATACTTGTATAATTCTTTGTCATCGTCCCGGCGTATATTGTACAAGGCAGTGGTAAAAGTTGACATGTCTGGGGCTTCTAGCGACAACACTAAAAAAAACATATCTGTTAATATAAGTGGTTTGGGACATGCATGACTCACTTTCTGCTTGGCTACAAATGAAAGTGTAGTGGAGGGTTTGTCATACATGTAAATGCGCTAGAGTAACATAAATTGTGCATTTCAAGAATTTACAGACCAAGTATGACAAAATTCGGTAACATACATTTCAAGTTTAAAAATTTACAACAATGTACTGCATATGTACATATATGAAATGTTCTACAACATATTTTGAAAGAATGCATTAATTTATATGATAAAACAGGGCGTGGAAAATTGTGCCAACTTGCAATTTTATCTTTTTTAAAATTTTGATATAAATGAAATGAGGAATTTAAGACAATGAAGTTTCTATACTCGAACAACCCATTTTACTGCTATTGGGGATTCATAATTTGTACTTACTTTGAAGACAAGAAGTGCCATTGAATCCATCCTGACAATGACACTGAGAATCCGATGTACAATTTCCCGGAAAACAGGGATTCAGATGGGAACACGTTTCTGCACAATTTGAAAGAAACAAATTATATACTTTTGTTTGAATAATGAATTTTTGAGTGCCTCGCATAGAATAGTTGAGCGGGAAAAAAAAAACGCTTCTACCTATCGCTACAAAGAATTTATTGCATATTTCGACCTTTGCCTATCAAAGATAATTGAAAAGGACATTCTTGAGTGTATAACGTCTTCAAATTCATCAGCATCATTTCAGAGCAAATAAATTTACAGCATGGACCAGACATGCACGTTTCGCGGGTATTTAACCCTGGTCAGTGATCCTAAATCTGAACAATGCAATATGGCCAAAATCTGTGAAAATTATGTCCTAAATATACCGAAAGACGTCGCAAGATGGCTGTGATGTGATGCTACAGGACCCAGGTTTTAGAAATTTGAGAAAATTTGTAAACAGACATTTTCAAATGCGTTTGAAGAAACTACGAACCGAACTTGGCTACATGTGCCCTCGGGAACTCCTGGTCCACCAGCAGTTACACTCAACAAGTGGTACAAATGTTTAACGTCTTCAAATTCATTAGCATCATTTTAGAGTAGATTAATTGCACAGCATGGACCAGTACTACCTTTCTATTTGACAGTCTTTTACCGATTTGGACATTACCGGATTAGATACGTTTCTATTTGGCATTCAAGATGGTTGTTGCATGCAGTAAGAGGACACTCACTCGTCCCGGGCACCTGGTCTTGCCTCTATTCGGGGGTTCGCGATTGTCTTACACAATAGACCCTTCCAATTGCAGGAAAAATATGCAAAATTTCGTGACGTAACAATGCTTTAACCTCGGTCAAACAAGCTTCGAACCTCGGTCAAACAAGCTTCGAACCTAGGTCAAACGTCCAAACTGCATTGTGACGTCATGGAATTTCTCAAATTTTTCTCGCGTTCGGAAGGGTCAATTATGCCATACTCCCCTGAAACTTCGATACGATTGGTACTTCTTCTCCGGTATACTTAATACATAGACTGAGTATCACTGACGAGGGTTGATTAGCCGAAACGTGCATGTCTGGTCCATGCTGAAAATGTATCTGCTCTTAAATGCTGTTATTGAATTTAAAGACGACGTTTAACATTGCCCAGTATGCAAGATTATTGCCTAGGCCTTGTTTCCCTAACGATAATTAATTAGAAGATACTCAATATTCTTGAATATATAAAATCAATTCTACATCTATAAAGTATCTTACTTTGTTGACACGCATTTCCCTGGGCTTCTACAGGACATTCACATACATTCGGAGACACACATTTCCCTCCTTGTTGGCATGGTGGATTGCAAATTGCTGTAAGAAGATCAAAATGTATCCCTTGTATAATAATGCGTTTCTATGCCCTTTTAAAGGTACTATAAATTATACCGTATAACCAGAATTTTTCGCGAGATACTAATTTTCGCTATATTCGCGAGACATTTTGAATCGCGAAAAATTATATTCGCGAAAAATTGTGTTTGATAAAGTTGATCATAAATTGGTTATTCCGTCTCATTTGTTCATTTTTACTGATTAGACGTAAAGAGATGTGAATTGAGTGTGTTCTCATTATAGAAATAACTAATACTTCAATAATAAAAGGTACAAAACAGTACCATCATATGTACATATTCGTTTCTAATTTAGGAATCGCGAAAATTTGTACTCGCGAAAATAAAGACACCATATTTTACTATTAAATCGCGAAATTTGGTACTCACGAAAATTTCTGGTTATACGGTACATGTTCTGAACGAGAACCAGAGTTACTTACCATTTGAGACGATATCTGACGTAGACTGATTATGACGATTATTATTGTGTTTTACTTCCATTTACTGATCTCAATGATAGGGAATTGATTAATATGAATGAATTCAGCATTAAAAATGATTGTTACCAGTTTTGCAGTCTGCTCCTTTATACCCTGGACAGCAGTAGTTTATTTTGTGATATCTTGCAGACGATGAATAATAGTCACCGATGCTGGAAAAATAGAAATTGTGCATTATCAGGAACCTAAGTTATGCTATCTTGTGTTAGAATCCCATACATTCTAAAATGATTTTACTTTTGATAAGTTTTCGTAATAATAAGATTAATATTTATTTAGACAGGATATATTTACAGTACATACGCAGATACATGTGTATCGTTACTTGGTATCAAGTTACACGAAACAGTACTTACTTATGGAATGAAATGTAGACTAAAATGTTTCTGTAATTTTTTTTTTAAAAGAGCACTTATTGTTAATATAATATACTGATGCAAAAACAACTGCTGTGTCAATGGGAGAGGGCGACAAAGTTGTATAATAAAGCTTTCACAGGACAGGTTTTACCATTTGTCACTGGAGTAAAAGTCGTACAGAAATTTCATTTCTTGAAGATGCGGACACGTTGTTTGAAACAATTCAATTTCTTTTCCTTTTGGTTAAACTGCTTAGTGGGAATGTTTATTGATGAATAGCTTTCAAAATAGTCTGGTCTTTCATTGTTTTAACATTTTTCTACTTGCGAAATTTCTTAATGGTCCACTGATAGTGAAACAATGTTAGAATATCTACTGTGTACATGTTTTTTGTACATTGTACATGTATTATATTTAAGAATATTGAGTGCTTAGTACAGTGCAGACAATAATATTAAGATGATACATTCGTATATAGATTATTCTCAGTTTCAAGACTTCTGTATTTACAATGAAGTTATGAAAAATCTTAATATGTGATTTAAGTCAAGTATAGAATTGAACGTAAAAGTTGCAAATCTCAAACTTTAAGGCTTGAATTCCGCATTTGGATCGTTCATACATGTACCTTTTCCAATGGCATCAAAATAGAAACTCTCAAGATTCTTCGTAATTTTGACTATTATTATTTTCAAAGTCAAAACAGATCATACTTCAGCTTGTTTTGTCCTACTTTGAACAGCTTGTTTTATCCTTACTGCAGAATCGGCAAACGACACTTTACTATTTGGATAGATTAGTTGTGTTGGCCGCAGTCAGTGTGCTAAATATGTGATAAAAAAGAAATGAATACTCGGGATTTGTCCGGCACGAATCGGCCGTTTCTATGGCTAGTTGTGTCCAAACTTAACAAGTACCTATAATGTAAGTGGGTCTGGGGGAAGGTTAATTCCTCTCCACACACTTTTGAACCACCAACGAGTCCTGCTTGAAATTTGCCTGCACAATGCCTCCCAGTGCATATGGATGTACATTTACTTACCACCATCCCCACGCGTTGACCCAACAGTGTCTTACTCGGACATAATACACACTGACTTTATAGCAAAACTTCCCCTCTCTGAAAAAGGAATATAACAATGGAATGCAAGTACAACTAAAATATTTCATTTGTGATTTTTCGTGATACATTTTTTGAAAGTAATTACACCAAATACTTCTCTTGAAAGATGAAAGGAAATCGCATTCAGATCGCATAGTAAAATTCTATCTATAGAATGAATGATATATAAAGTATGTAACTAATGAAGACATAAAAGGAAGGTCAAACACGTAGGCATAATATAGGAAAATCCCTTCCTGATGCAGTAGAGGAAATCGGCTCCGTATCAGACTAATTCAGGCGTCTTAAACTTCCGTTGTGCATCGATATCAACAAATATAAGCCGTAAGCTGATTAAATTATGTTTTTCCTTCACTCAAGAGTTTTAAATAGCATATAAATGATAGGAGTATCGGTAGAATATTAAACAGTAGAAGAACGTTTGACTTTGAATTATGAATGACAGTTCTCTTTTCTCGAACAAATTCAAAAGTTTGCAGAATGTTCAAAATGTTCTCCTTTAATGTGTAATGTTCTTTTCTGACAAGTTTGGTGTAGCAGGAGTTGATATGAAACAAAAAGGTTGTTCAGACAGACAGGCAGACAGACGGACGCACAGACGATGAGGAAAACTTCATTCCCTCCTTTCTAGTTTCACCGGTATAGTGGCGCACCAGTGCATACACCTGTATCTAGCACCTGTAAGTACGTTCATGCAAGTATTCTTTAGACAGGAAGTTTTTTTAATTAGTTGGAAATGAGTTTAAATAACTTCCTTGTTCAAGTAGGCGTAATTCATCAAAACACCGGTATTCAAAACGAAATCTTAACTACCCCTTCTCTTCTAAGAACCGGCAACAGACAATGTCAAGTCGTATTTTCATTAAATTGCATATTTTTATTAGTTCTTATGATTTGTATATGGAATATACATAATGGCTAATTTTACATTCCATACAAGTTCCAACAAAATTCATTATTATAGATTAGAGTACTTATTTTGCGGATGCAAAGGACTTAAGGAGGGGGGGGGGGGGGGGTGACAAACCCAATTTAAATTGCCAAATTCAGGGGTTAACATGTTGACTGCTTCTCGACTCCCACCCCTTCGACCTCTTACCAAGTGGATCATTCACCTCTCGGTCAATAAACACCCGCACCTTTTCCTTGACAAAGAAACCCTGCATCCACCCCCTGATTACATATTTGAACGTAGCTTGCATGTCAGGGGGCAGTTAAATTCAAACTTTTCATTAAGGTCTATCTTTCCATCTTAAAAGATTTGTAGCTTCATATTGTTTAAGGCTACGTATACGTTTCTTAAGGAGTGTCAATAACGTTTTACATAATAACCAAAACATGCATAGCGATATACTGAAAATTAAAACCCATGTAGGATAATTGGGCAAATAATAATAGATCGGCATATTGTCGAATGTCTAGCTGTTCATTCCAAAATTCAGTCAGATTGGTATTAAATTTGAGATCTTATCAAATTCAGATGAATACCTTCTAATAAGAATAAAAACCCAAAGGTTCAAAAAAGTTTTCCCATACTAAGTCTCTGTATAGTAATAAGAACAACATAAAAGAGTAAACATGGAGTGGATATTAAGGACAATCTTAGGTCTGATAGCCAAAATTAGACGTAAAATTATCAAGTGAACTTATGAAATACACAACGTACTGCTTTCTCTTATCGAATATACATATATACCAAAATAAATCACTCAATACACATGTGATTTCGAGAAGAAAAAGACATCTACATATTGTTACACTGATACGGTACATGAGAAAGAAAGATTCTTACGTTCAGTAAATAAATGATGGCTTTACGAGACATGTACAATCACTATATGATCATAGTTATCAGCCTGCAAATTGATATAATCTTGATAGAAAAAAAAAAAACCCACTATGAGTCATAACTTCTTCGACTCGTGTTTTCTCAAACGTATTAAACATGAACAGGAAAAGTAGAAGTGAAATTCATGTGGAATGTATAAAGAACCCACGTTGAATAAGAGCGAAATACAAGAACATGAGACAAAAAAAAAATGCAACGAGCACTCCAACAAACAGTCTAGAAAATAAAACAAAGACTTTTCACTGATACACGACACACAGCACATTGAAGGAATGGGACCAATATGCATTTCTAGGACAAAGGAATAAGGTCCAGTCTACCCTGAAAAGATTCAAACCCGACGTGTTGTACCATCGGTGTGCATTGTTCCGTCTCGAAGTCGCATCATCACGGTTGGTAAGTGTGTAATGTTGAAAAAAAAAAATGCGGTACAAAAATGAAGATAGGCCTAGAACCATGCATACTGTTCATTCAAACATCTATAAAACACTGTCTGCTCAAACGATCATTACAATGTATATTGTTAGTAACTTTATCTTTGTTATACAACTATTAGACCTTTGATTTTTTTCAAATCATAGTTATTCCGTTGGTTTGTCCAAATAGTTGATGACTTGCCTCTTTGTCTCAGACTTCAATATATAAATTAATTCTTAATTTTCGACCGTTCGATGGACCAAAAAAAAGGAGAATATCCGTGAGGCAAGTGTAAAAAAGGTCTGACTTATTTCCATCTTATTTTGAATAATTCTTTTAAAAATATTGCAAAACTTACCCTTCATAAATGGATAAGAAGCAAAGCAGTCCCATAAGGAGCAGATAAGATTTTAAACTCATTTCCGTTGTGTGCACTCTGTGAGAAAATTTTCGAAAATACTTTCTTACGAAATATGAACATAGATTTATCTTTTAAAAGGATATAAGGAAGTTATTTAGGGGGTTCTTGCAAAAAAAAAAAAATTCTCTTTTGAAAAAGGACTACATAGGTAGAAATGTTCAGTGCTATGCATGGTTCACAGCAACTTTTCAATGGCGTTAATAACGTTCATTGTATATAGGGACAAATATACATAGATGACTGGAATGGTAATCATATTTTCTTCCTCATGAACCCCTCATTAAATTTCCGCAAGATCAAAGAAGACTTAAACCATTCAGTTGGTACGTTAGGGGTTATTCTAATTTGGTTTTTACGTTGATGTTATTTTTGTAACTTGGATGTCAAATTTTAAGCTTTACGATAAAATGTCGGAATGGCTTCTAGTCCTTCCCTCTCATATATTAGGCGCGAATGTTATTATAAAAGAGTAACAAAAAGTAATGATTGAGTATTTTCCCTAAATTATGTAAAATAATTTATAATTGCTGTTATGAACCAGACCTTTACAAAGGTTTGGCATTTGTCTGTGTCAAAAGGTAAAATGAAATCAAATCACAAAAAAGAAAGAAAACTGATTTTAAAAAAGATTTTATCAAAACATACAACAATAGGTTAACTCGTACTATACTACATCAAGAAATAATGTAATATATACCGTTATTACACTTTAAGATATCAAATATGGTGAATCACACACGATTCAAAAGAAATATCTTTACGAGTTTCTTTTCTGAAATAGGTAGCGTTGTCGCAACCGGATTTGTAATAACGACCGGATTTGTAATAAACTAGATTTATTACATATTAGGTTATTACATATTAGGTTACACGTCCCAACCGGATTTGTAATAAAACCCGAAATTGTAATAAACTACGAACATAGTCTAGGTCGCTTGGAAGTTTCTTGTTTCTTTTTCTGGCTTTCGATTCTCTAAATCTGTCTGTCTCAATTTCATGATGGATAATATACTGTCTTGTATTAATAACATTAGAATATTGATGTGTAGCACGATAAAGAATCCGATAAAATACATACGTATATTGAACTAGTAATCATTTTAAAGGATCAAAAGCCCCGTCTCACTGCATAAAAAGGAAGAATTCGAGACAAAAAAGGGACCAAAAATGATACCAAAGAATTTATTACACATTAGGTTATTACATATTAGGTTACACGTCCCAACCGGATTTGTAATAAAACCCAAAATTGTAATAAACTACGAACATAGTCTAGGTCGCTTGGAAGTTTCTTGTTTCTTTTCTGGCTTTCTATTCTCTAAATCTGTCTGTCTCAATTTCATGATGGATAATATACTGTCTTGTATTAATAACATTAGAATATTGATGTGTAGCACGATAAAGAATCCGATAAAATACATACGTATTTTGAACTAGTAATCATTTTAAAGGATCAAAAGCCCCGTCTCACTGCATAAAAAGGAAGAATTCGAGACAAAAAAGGGACCAAAAATGATACCAAAGAATTTATTACACATTAGGTTATTACATATTAGGTTACACGTCCCAACCGGATTTGTAATAAAACCCAAAATTGTAATAAAATACGAACATAGGCTAGGTCGCTCGGAAGTTTCTTCTCTTTCTCTGGCTTTCGATTCTCTAAATCTGTCTGTCTCAATTTCATGATGGATAATATACTGTCTTGTATTAATAACATTAGAATATTGATGTGTAGCACGATAATACATACGTATATTGAACTAGTAATCATTTTAAAGGATCAAAAGCCCCGTCTCACTGCATAAAAAGGAAGAATTCGAGACAAAAAAGGGACCAAAAATGATACCAAAGAATTTATTACACATTAGGTTATTACATATTAGGTTACACGTCCCAACCGGATTTGTAATAAAACCCAAAATTGTAATAAAATACGAACATAGGCTAGGTCGCTCGGAAGTTTCTTCTCTTTCTCTGGCTTTCGATTCTCTCCGTCTGTCTGTCTCATTTTCATGATGGAGAATTAATCGTCTCGTATTAATAACATTGTAATATTGAGGTTTAGCACGATAAAGTATCCGATAAAATATACAAGTAATCATTTTAAAGGATCAAAAGCCCCGTCTCACTGCATAAAAAGGAAGAATTCGAGACAAAAAAGGGACCAAAAATGATACCAAAGAATTTATTACATATTAGGTTATTACATATTAGGTTACACGTCCCAACCGGATTTGTAATAAAACCTGAAATTGTAATAAACTACGAACATAGTCTAGGTCGCTTGGAAGTTTCTTGTTTCTTTTTCTGGCTTTCGATTCTCTAAATCTGTCTGTCTCAATTTCATGATGGATAATATACTGTCTTGTATTAATAACATTAGAATATTGATGTGTAGCACGATAAAGAATCCGATAAAATTCATACGTATATTGAACTAGTAATCATTTTAAAGGATCAAAAGCCCCGTCTCACTGCATGAAAAGGAAGAATTCGAGACAAAAAAGGGACCAAAAATGATACCAAAGAATTTATTACACATTAGGTTATTACATATTAGGTTACACGTCCCAACCGGATTTGTAATAAAACCCAAAATTGTAATAAACTACGAACATAGTCTAGGTCGCTTGGAAGTTTCTTGTTTCTTTTCTGGCTTTCGATTCTCTAAATCTGTCTGTCTCAATTTCATGATGGATAATATACTGTCTTGTATTAATAACATTAGAATATTGATGTGTAGCACGATAAAGAATCCGATAAAATACATACGTATTTTGAACTAGTAATCATTTTAAAGGATCAAAAGCCCCGTCTCACTGCATAAAAAGGAAGAATTCGAGACAAAAAAGGGACCAAAAATGATACCAAAGAATTTATTACACATTAGGTTATTACATATTAGGTTACACGTCCCAACCGGATTTGTAATAAAACCCAAAATTGTAATAAAATACGAACATAGGCTAGGTCGCTCGGAAGTTTCTTCTCTTTCTCTGGCTTTCGATTCTCTTCGTCTGTCCGTCTCATTTTCATGATGGAGAATTAATCGTCTCGTATTAATAACATTGTAATATTGAGGTTTAGCACGATAAAGTATCCGATAAAATATACAAGTAATCATTTTAAAGGATCAAAAGCCCCGTCTCACTGCATAAAAAGGAAGAATTCGAGACAAAAAAGGGACCAAAAATGATACCAAAGAATTTATTACATATTAGGTTATTACATATTAGGTTACACGTCCCAACCGGATTTGTAATAAAACCCGAAATTGTAATAAACTACGAACATAGTCTAGGTCGCTCGGAAGTTTCTTGTTTCTTTTTCTGGCTTTCGATTCTCTCCGTCTGTCTGTCTCATTTTCATGATGGAGAATTAATCGTCTCGTATTAATAACATTGTAATATTGAGGTTTAGCACGATAAAGTATCCGATAAAATATACTAGTAATCATTTTAGAGGATCAAAAGCCTCGTCTCACCGGATCACAAGGACACATTCAAGACAAAAAAGGGACCAAAAATGATACCAAAGAATTTATTACATATTAGGTTATTACATATTAGGATACATGTCCCAACCGGATTTGTAATAAAACCCGAAATTGTAATAAACTACGAACATAGTCTAGGTCGCTCGGAAGTTTCTTCTTTCTCTCTCTGGCTTTCGATTTTCTCCGTCTGTCTGTCTCATTTTCATGATGGAGAATATACCGTCTTGTATTAATAACATTACAATACTGATGTGTAGCACGATAAGAATCCGATAAAATTCATAGAGATATTGAACTAGTAATCATTTTAAAGGATAAAAAGCCTCGTCTCACTGGATCAAAAGGAAGAATTCGAGACAAAAAGAGACCAAAAATGATACCAAAGAATTCATTACATATTAAGTTATTACATATTAGGTTACACGTCCCAACCGGATTTGTAATAAAACCCGAAATTGTATTAAACGAAATATTGAACGCCAACTTTGGACAGCTTTCTGCTTCAAAATAGCATATGGTGTTGTTATCTGGATTTCTTTCACACAACCCTCCATGTTATCCGGAATTTCACCAAATCTTACAAGGAGAAAGTAATTAATGTCCTTTACCAAGTTCGTGTTTTTCAATCCGATAGAAAATTTATTACGGCCATCACAGGCTGTCCGTGTGTCCGTCCATCCGTCCGAGGTCATGTTTTCCGGACTTTTCAAGATATTCGATGGAAACTTCGACCTATTTGTAGCAGAGTTATGGCCTTGATATGGCCCTTGAACATAGAAATTTTCAACAATTTTTAAGTTTTCCGGACTACTAGTATTTTTCGAAGCCTTTGCAGCTATTGAATTGAAATTTAGTATACACCTTCAAAATAATGAATTACAGATCCAGTTTTAGTTTGCGATCAATTGATTTATTTTTTGGCAGAGATATGGACCTTCAACTTCGAATGGCTCTCAGTTCTAGGACCTTCCCATGTGGGTATACTTAAACAAGACAAAGAACCTAATATTTCTTACTATTTCTTAAGGTCAGTAGTCAAAGGTCAAGGTCATTTTGTGGCTTAAAAGCGGTTTTTTTTTCTTAGATTTTTTTTTTATTCCTGAAGAGGAACTCATTTTCTTTCATATTTCTTCACAAGTTTTCCTTTTTCCCAATTATGTGTACAGGTCAAGTCATTTTGGGACTAAAACTGGCATATGATTGCATCCACCAATTATGAGAAATAAATTCCCTGACGGGCGTATCTTGCAGCGTTGGCTATTTTTACATGTTTTTACATTAAGCGTTTATTTTCTTTAACATGAGTTTGACGTGAAAAAATACATTAGAATACATATGCCACTTGACTATTGAATCCACCTATAACATGTGATACTAGTAATTTTCGTATATTTCTACATTCCCACTAGGGCTGGGCAAATATATCGATATATCGGTACGTATCGGTATCGGTCATCGCTACGAGTATCGATATTTTCGCTCCGATACATTTCGATACAATTATATATAGCACAAAACTTGCTTTTCCCTTGGAATCTCAAGCATTTTCATGAAAATGTATGTTTGATCATAGTTGTTTTGTTTGTAAAAGGCAAATATGCTCTTAATTGGATCGATCATGCTTGCCTTTCATGCTAAAATTATTTTATGATTCTAAGTCTACGAACAACAATGTTCAAAATGTTAAGAAATAAAACCTACGCTAACGCAGCAAGATATGAACGTCGGAATTCATTTTCATAATACCGAAAAATCTAAGTCCCATAACTCACTGAGTAACGACAAATCGGTTGAATCTGAAAATCGAAAGGCCGTTTCCTCACCAAAATCTACTTAAAGTGTAATCCGTTGACGCATACTCAAGTTATTGCATTCCATGCACCTATACTTTGCCCTTAGCTTAAAATGCACATGCATGTGCATATACCCCCCTCCAATTACACGTAATTTCTCAATAATGAGACAAAAAAATTAGATAAATAAACACCCGCTTTATATATAAAAGAACATCCGTTCTTCTTGAAGCATACAAATTTTAAAAACATTTCGACAAAAAATTGATTTTAATGAATTTTTAACTATTTCTAAAAATATATCTTCATTATATCAAAAAATCTAAAGCCCCTTCACACTTTCACGTATCGGGCCACGGATAGCTACGGATCGAGAAAAATTTTACATCCGTAGCTATCCGTAGATATCCGTAGCTCGATCCGGCGCAAGTCGTGACAAGTCGTAGCTATCCTTGGCAATCCGTAGCTATCCGGGATGACACAGAACATTTTTGAACATGTTCAAAATTTTCCACGACTCCGCCACGGATAAATTTTTCGTAGCGGAGTCGTAGGGGAGTCTAAGCAATCCGTAGTGGAGTCGTAGCTATCCGTAGGGGAGTCGTAGCAACCCGTAGCGCATCCTTTTTAGCAATCAGGGACCATTTTTGTGATAAAAATAGCAATACGACTCTGCTACGGATTGCAACGACTCTGCTACGGATTGCTATGTCTCTGCTACGGATTTCTACGACTCTCCTACGGATTGCTACGACTCACCTACGGGTTGCTACGACCCACCTACGGGTTGCTGCGGATAGCCACGGATTGTATCTTATATTAACTTCAAATTTATTAGTATTCTGTGCGTTTTTCGGTCAATATATGAATCAATACTTCATATATTCAATTTTAGGTATCTGTAATGATTTAAAGGCATACATCTATTAAACCTCAATACTGTTATAATACAACTTAGACCGTCTCAATTTGAAAATATTCGGTGTTTTGATAAATAATAATGGTTTAAAAATACATAGGAAATCCAAGCCATTCCTGCTAATCCGTACTGAAGTCGTAGCTATTCTTGTGCGAATCTTGCCTATCCGTACTCGAGTCGTGGTAATATTTAGCAATCCGTAACTATCCGTACACGTGTCGTAGCAATCCGTAGCAACGTCGGGACGATATTTGTAGCAATCCTTAGCTATCCGTAGCTATCCGTACTCGATTCGTATCAACCCGTAGCAATCCGTATTGGAGTCGTAGGTTCATGGTTCATCGAACATTTTGCATCCCGACTCGCCACGGATAGACCTATTTTGGAGCCGTAGCGGAGTTGTGGCTCGATCCGTAACGACAAATCGGATGGCCCTGAAAATTGAAAGGCGGCTTTCTTTCCACAGTCCAATCAAAGTGTATAAATATCATGAAAATCCATTAATGCATACTCAAGTTGTATTTGCTTTCCATAAGCGGACGGACAGACGGACAGACGGACGGACGGACGGACGGACTTCGCCATACGATAATGCTTCCCGTCAAATGACGGACGTATAAAAAGCAATATCATGTCTAAAGAAACAAATTTATGTTGTAATTTAAGTCAATAACTTTTAGAGTGATCTTTTTCCTTTTTTTTTTGTTCTTTCTGTACTTCATACGAATTCTATTGATGTAAGAGAAATAGTGCCTTTGTGGGACAACTTAAAGTAATGACGCATTGAAGTATCCCTACCCTAATTTTTCTCTTAGAGTATTTTAATCAAACAGGAAATGTGAAGATAAAACGATAATTGAACAAGTTTCCATAGCAATACAAAAATATATCGTTGATTTTTTTGTGATGCATTTACTTTATATGAAATTGAACTTTTTGCAAGAAGTGCAATATCCTAGTTCTTGCATTTTGCATGTGTCAGACACCAAATTCCTAAATTAGAAAAAGCACTATATTTTGTGGTAGGTTGCAAAGCGGCAGTATCTCAATTGAAGCAGTTACCATAACAATAAGAGACTTTCTGAAAGGAAGTATCTTAAAAAGCAATCCAAGGAATGATTGTGTCCCCTGCGAAGCGGTTTACTTTTTAAAAAGTTGATGAAAAATGTAGGTCAAAGTCACTTGGTTCAAAATTATTGGTATCAATAGGAAAGTCTTAACAAATGAAATTCAGACGTCTTACTTACCGATTAAAAGGTATGGTCAATCTAAAATTGTCAGAAAAGAGGGTCAATCATCTAGGTCAAGGTCACTACGTCACTACGTAAAAATGTTGACAACAACACAAAAGTCTAAACATAAGAAAAAACATGTGTGAGATATTAAAGCCGTATCACTCAGCAATCAACAGAATAAGCAAGTCTGTCTTTGAAAAATCGGTCAAATATTTAGGTCAAGGTCACTTACAAATGAAGTAAAAAATTATGGTATTTTTAGCAAGATATTTTCACAAGGAATACACATGTGAAACATCAAAGCCATATCACTTACCACTCAAAAGATACAATATATCCACTCTTCATTTTTAGCTCACCTCGACGAAGTTGAGTGAGCTTATGCTATAACCCCGAGCGTCCGCGTCCGTGTCCGTGTCCGCGTCCGTGTCCGCGTCCGCGTCCGGTTAAGAAGTTTGGGGTAGCTCAGTATTTGGCAAAGTACTGATGCTACATTAACCAAACTTGCACAAGTGATTCATCTTTGGATGCTGAGGTGAACCGATGCATCGGATGCTTCATCTGACCTACATTTTCCGCTTGAGTGACTTGCTTATGAAGTTTTGGGGTAGCTCAGTATCTGACAAAGTACTGATGCTTCAGTAACCAAACTTGCACAAGTGATTCATCTTTGGATGCTGAGGTGAACCCATTCATCAGATGCTGCATCTGACCTACATTTTCCGCTTGAGTGACTTGGTTAAGAAGTTTGGGGTAGCTCAGTATCTGACAAAGTACTGATGCTACATTAACCAAACTTGCACAAGTGATTCATCTTTGGATGCTGAGGTGAACCCATGCATCAGATGCAGCATCTGACCTACATTTTCCGCTTGAGTGACTTGGTTAAGAAGTTTGGGGTAGCTCAGTATCTGACAAAGTGCTGATGCTACAGTAACCAAACTTGCACAAGTGATTCATCTTTGGATGCCGAGATGGATCCATGCATCAGATGCAGCATCTGACTTACATTTTCCACTTGAGTGATTTTGCTTTTAAAAGCCAATATTGAGCAAAGTATAAGTGCTACATGTACCAAACTTGCATATTGGATGTATCTTTGATCAAACTTTCATAAAATGACCTTGACCTTCTTTTTCCGCTTGAGTGATTTTGCCTTTAAAAGCCATTATTGAGCAAAGTATAAGTGCTACATGTACCAAACTTGCTTATTACCGGCAGTCACGACTGCCGGTATACTGTAATCAATCGTGACATACTTGCAAGGATAAAATGACTCTTGGCAATATGATTGGTGGACAACTACAAAATATGCAAATAATCGTCAAGGTTTTTCAGAACCTGTGCATAAGATACTTTCATCAGGTCGGCAGAAGAGTCTAGATGACTTGATAAATGAAAGTCATATCGTATCAGTGCATTTTCTTCTGAAAGATGCATCTAAAAGTCTTTGTACCGATACGTCTTACAACAATCACAGATCCTCGGAAATTTCCGTAGCTCGAATCGGAAATAAAAACTGATAAGCCCGGAAATGTACGATTGGTCTAACCAAGGACTTATAAAGTCCTTGGTCTAACAAGAATAAAAATCGTTTATTCCATTTTTTTTCTTACTAGAATTTTACAACATTTAATGTCAGCTATATGCCGGCAAGCTTTTTGTAAAAGCTAATACTTGTTTGATGAATCATTGATCAAACGTTCATAAAATGACCTTGACCTACTTTTTCCGCTTGAGTGATTTTGCCTTTAAAAGCCTATATTGAGCAAAGTATAAGTGCTACATGTACCAAACTTACATATTGGATGTATGGAATGCTGATCATTCTTTCATAAAATGACCTTGACCTACTTTTTCCGCTTGAGTAATTTTGCCTTTAAAAACCAATATTGAGCAAAGTATAAGTGCTTCATGTACCAAACTTGCATATTAGATGTATCTTTGATCAAACTTTCATAAAGTGACCTTTAAAAGCCAATATACATGTATTTAGAAATATGTTTTAATTGAATTTTGCTGCCACGAGGTGAGCTTCGTAATCTGTGATTGCCTATGTTTTTAAAGTACGTCTAATTTCTAGGTCAAGGTCACTTAGTCAAAAATTATGGTATGTGTAGAAAGGTATTGTCACAAGAAATACACGTATGAAATATCAAAGCCATATCACTTACCAATCAAAAGATATTTCCAATCGTACTTTTTTACAGTAGGTCAAATATCTAGGTGAAGGTCACTAGTTAAAAAATTATGGTATTTGTAGAAAGGTCTTGTCACAAAGTCTTTTACGCGTGTGAAAAAGGAATACACATGAGAAATATCAAAGGAAATCACTTACCAATGAAATGATATATCTGATATTATTTTTAAATAGGTCAAATTTCTAGGTCAGGGTCAATAGTTAAAAAATTATGGTATGCATAGAAACCCCTTCGCAAAGGGAATGCACATGCGAAATATCAAAGCCTTATCACTTTCCACCCAAAGTGTGACATACAGACGGACGGACGGATGCATGGGCGGAGGGACAGACGGATAATGGACAAAGTGATCCCTAAGTGTTGCTATGCTTCACAGGCGACACAAAAAGCACAGACTTGATAGAGTACACTGAATTCTTGCTTCCAGTAAGGCTTACTGCAATTCCATGCAGCAATTTCAGAACACACATTGAAATATCTCTGCCTATCAGAGCCTGTGACGGGCATCGTGAATTTTCTATCGGATCGAAAAACACAAACTTGGTAAAGGACATTAATTACTTTCTCCTTGTGAGATTTGGTGAAATTCTTTGTAGCCGTGAAATGAAAAATGTACCCCCGGCCAATACGAGTCCGTGGCAACATCTTGGATTCATGATCGGGTCGAAAAACACAAATTTTGTAGGTGTCATTCAGGACTTCCAGTAAGGTTTGGTGAAACTCTATTTAGTGGTTCCGAATAAGAAAGCAACAATGGATGTCCTGACGACGGTGTTTGCACTATTACAGTAGCTCACTCGGCTATGTATCTGTCCAAAGTTGGCGCAAAGTGCACATGGTATTTGTTGTCATTTGTGGCCTTCAATATTTCTGTGCTCTATCGTGAGTGCTGTTGAGATTGTCACGATCGAAGATCTTCTTTATCTCATCTGTGTCACACTTGAGCCCTTTGCCGTGTGGAGCTCGTAAAAATGTTCCCCGCGAGGGGTTTGACAGTACGTGTTTAAAAATATTCTCCTTGACATGGTCGCCATAGCACTTTCTATATTGTAAATATTGTTTTCATTTTCGTGCGTGAACATCGACGGCGGATGAGGCTAGCCAAACAGGGGATTCTTTAATTCTCTCGGGCACCTGGTCCCACCTCTAGCCTGCTAGGCGTCCGTCGATGCTCAAAGGGTGCTCTATTGTGAGTGCTGTTGAGATTGTCGTCAGGATCTTCTTTATCTCTTTTGTGTGCCTTTGTTGATGTTCTTATCTGTAATGACGTTCTTCTAAGCCTTGCAGTATTTGCGGTTTTGTCTGGTGTCATTTGTGTAACCCTTTTTCATGGGTGTGTTCTGCTTACCTAGAGCAGGAAACTCCAGATTGATATCCTCCTTTCTCCGAAAAAAGTGAAGATATATTAGAAATAATTAAATTGGGAAAGACAGACAGAGCAAATTTAAAGAGAGAGAAAAGAAAGAAGAAATTTCCAATCGACCTAAACTATGTTGGTAGTTTATTACAATTTCAGTTTTTATTACAAATCCAGTATTGAGTACCATCTTTTTGTCCCTTTTTGTCTTGAATTCTTCATTTTGATCCATTGAGATGAGACTTTTGATCCTTTAAATTGATTATTATTTCAATATTTGTATGGATTTTATCGGATTCTTTATCGTGCTACACCTCAATATTATAATGTTATTAAAATGAAAGAGACAGACGGAGAGAAACGAAAGCCAGAAAAAGAAAGAAGAAACTTCCGAGCTACCTAGACTATGTCCGTAGTTTATCACAATTTCGGGTTTTATTACAAATCCGGTTGGGACGTGTAACCTAATATGTAATAACCTAATATGTAATAAATTCTTTGGTATCAATTTTGGTCCCTTTTTTGTCTTGAATTTGTCCTTGTGGTCCGGTGAGACGAGGCTTTTGATCCTTTAAAATGATTACTAGTATATTTTATCGGATACTTTATCGTGCTAAACCTCAATATTACAATGTTATTAATACGAGACGATTAATTCTCCATCATGAAAATGAGACAGACAGACGGAGAGAATCGAAAGCCAGAGAAAGAGAAGAAACTTCCGAGCGACCTAGACTATGTTCGTAGTTTATTACAATTTCGGGTTTTATTACAAATCCGGTTGGGACGTGTAACCTAATATGTAATAACCTAATATGTAATAAATTCTTTGGTATCATTTTTGTCTCTTTTTGTCTCGAATTCTTCCTTTTGATCAAGTGAGACGAGGCTTTTTATCCTTTAAAATGATTACTAGTTCAATATCTCTATGAATTTTATCGGATTCTTATCGTGCTACACATCAGTATTGTAATGTTATTAATACAAGACGATATATTCTCCATCATGAAAATGAGACAGACAGACGGAGAGAATCGAAAGCCAGAGAGAGAAAGAAGAAACTTCCGAGCGACCTAGACTATGTTCGTAGTTTATTACAATTTCGGGTTTTATTACAAATCCGGTTGGGACATGTATCCTAATATGTAATAACCTAATATGTAATAAATTCTTTGGTATCATTTTGGTCCCTTTTTTGTCTTGAATTTGTCCTTGTGATCCGGTGAGACGAGGCTTTTGATCCTTTAAAATGATTACTAGTATATTTATTGGATACTTTATCGTGCAAAACATCAATAGTACAATGTTATTAATACGAGACGGTAATTCTCCATCATGAAAATGAGACAGACAGACGGAGAGAATCGAAAGCCAGAGAAAGAAAGAAGAAACTTCTGAGCGACCTAGACTATGTCCGTAGTTTATCACAATTTCGGGTTTTATTACAAATCCGGTTGGGACGTGTAACCTAATATGTAATAACCTAATATGTAATAAATTCTTTGGTATCATTTTTTGTCTCTTTTATCACGAATTCTTCCTTTTGATCCAGTGAGACGAGGCTTTTTATTCTTTAAAATGATTACTAGTTCAATATCTCTATGAATTTTATCGGATACTTTATCGTGCAAAATATCAATAGTACAATGTTATTAATACGAGACGGTAATTCTCCATCATGAAAATGATACAGACAGACGGAGAGAATCGAAAGCCAGAGAAAGAAAGAAGAAACTTCCGAGCGACCTAGACTATGTCCGTAATTATTACAATTTCGGGTTCTATTACAAATCCGGTTGGGACGTGTAACCTAATATGTAATAACCTAATATGTAATAAATTCTTTGGTATCATTTTTGGTCCCTTTTTTGTCTAGAATTTGTCCTTGTAATCCAGTGAGACGAGGCTTTTTATCCTTTAAAATGACTACTAGTATATTTTATCGGATACTTTATCGTGCTAAACCTCAATATTATAATGTTATTAATACGAGACGGTAAATTCTCCATCATAAAAATGAGACAGACAGACGGAGAGAATCGAAAGCCAGAGAAAGAAAGAAGAAACTTCTGAGCGACCTAGACTATGTCCGTAGTTTATTACAATTTCGGGTTTTATTACAAATCCGGTTGGGACGTGTAGCCTAATATGTAATAACCTAATATGTAATAAATTCTTTGGTATCATTTTTTGTCTCTTTTTGTCTCGAATTCTTCCTTTTGATCCAGTGAGACGAGGCTTTTTATCCTTTAAAATGATTACTAGTTCAATATCTCTATGAATTTTATCGGATACTTTATCGTGCAAAATATCAATAGTACAATGTTATTAATACGAGACGGTAATTCTCCATCATGAAAATGAGACAGACAGACGGACGGAATCGAAAGCCAGAGAAAGAAAGAAGAAACTTCCGAGCGACCTAGACTATGTCCGTAATTATTACAATTTCGGGTTCTATTACAAATCCGGTTGGGACGTGTAACCTAATATGTAATAACCTAATATGTAATAAATTCTTTGGTATCATTTGTCTTGAATTTGTCCTTGTGATCCAGTGAGACGAGGCTTTTTATCCTTTAAAATGACTACTAGTATATTTTATCGGATACTTTATCGTGCTAAACCTCAATATTATAATGTTATTAATACGAGACGGTAAATTCTCCATCATGAAAATGAGACAGACAGACGGAGAGAATCGAAAGCCAGAGAAAGAAAGAAGAAACTTCTGAGCGACCTAGACTGTGTCCGTAGTTTATCACAATTTCGGGTTTTATTACAAATCCGGTTGGGACGTGTAACCTAATATGTAATAACCTAATATGTAATAAATTCTTTGGTATCATTTTTTGTCTCTTTTTGTCTCGAATTCTTCCTTTTGATCCAGTGAGACGAGGCTTTTTATCCTTTAAAATGATTACTAGTTCAATATCTCTATGAATTTTATCGGATACTTTATCGTGCAAAATATCAATAGTACAATGTTATTAATACGAGACGGTAATTCTCCATCATGAAATGATACAGACAGACGGAGAGAATCGAAAGCTAGAGAAAGAAAGAAGAAACTTCCGAGCGACCTAGACTATGTCCGTAATTATTACAATTTCGGGTTCTATTACAAATCCGGTTGGGACGTGTAACCTAATATGTAATAACCTAATATGTAATAAATTCTTTGGTATCATTTTTGGTCCCTTTTTTGTCTTGAATTTGTCCTTGTGATCCAGTGAGACGAGGCTTTTTATCCTTTAAAATGACTACTAGTATATTTTATCGGATAGTTTATCGTGCTAAACCTCAATATTATAATGTTATTAATACGAGACGGTAAATTCTCCATCATAAAAATGAGACAGACAGACGGAGAGAATCGAAAGCCAGAGAAAGAAAGAAGAAACTTCTGAGCGACCTAGACTATGTCCGTAGTTTATTACAATTTCGGGTTTTATTACAAATCCGGTTGGGACGTGTAACCTAATATGTAATAACCTAATATGTTATTAATTCTTTGGTATCATTTTTTGTCTCTTTTTGTCTCGAATTCTTCCTTTTGATCCAGTGAGACGAGGCTTTTTATCCTTTAAAATGATTACTAGTTCAATATCTCTATGAATTTTATCGGATACTTTATCGTGCAAAATATCAATAGTACAATGTTATTAATACGAGACGGTAATTCTCCATCATGAAAATGAGACAGACAGACGGACGGAATCGAAAGCCAGAGAAAGAAAGAAGAAACTTCCGAGCGACCTAGACTATGTCCGTAATTATTACAATTTCGGGTTCTATTACAAATCCGGTTGGGACGTGTAACCTAATATGTAATAACCTAATATGTAATAAATTCTTTGGTATCATTTGTCTTGAATTTGTCCTTGTGATCCAGTGAGACGAGGCTTTTTATCCTTTAAAATGACTACTAGTATATTTTATCGGATACTTTATCGTGCTAAACCTCAATATTATAATGTTATTAATACGAGACGGTAAATTCTCCATCATGAAAATGAGACAGACAGACGGAGAGAATCGAAAGCCAGAGAAAGAAAGAAGAAACTTCCGAGCGACCTATTCTACGTTCGTAGTTTATTACAACTTCGGGTTTTATTACAAATCCGGTTGGGACGTGTAACCTAATATGTAATAACCTAATATGTAATAAATTCTTTGGTATCATTTTTTGTCCCTTTTTTGTCTCGAATTCTTCCTTTTTATGCAGTTAGACGGGGCTTTTGATCCTTTAAAATGATTACTAGTTCAATATATGTATGTATTTTATCGGATTCTTTATCGTGCTACACATCAATATTATTAATACAAGACAGTATATTATCCATCATGAAATTGAGACAGACAGATTGAGAGAATCGAAAGCCAGAAAAAGAAACAAGAAACTTCCATGCGACCTAGACTATGTTCGTAGTTTATTACAATATCGGGTTTTATTACAAATCCGGTTGGGACGTTTAACCCAATATGTAATAACCTAATATGTAATAAATCTAGTTTATTACAAATCCGGTCGTTATTACAAATCCGGTTGCGACATAGCGTTACACCATAAATGAAGAAACTGACAAAATTATTAAGTAGTCCTTTGGTCGTCCGTTTGTAAAATATCAGAGCAACGACTATCGCGACTATTTAGGAACGGATACGACCCGTACGAGTACCGGAGATCTACCGAAAAAGTAAAGCACATGTAACGGACTTCACATTACGAGTAACGGAAAAGAAACGGATAAAACGGAAATGCAACGTATAAGAACCGCTGGCCTCCAGAAGCTGTCCGTTACATCTCCGTTTCATCCCTTTCACGACTAGTAGATGTCCGTTCGTGCCTCGAGTCTACCGGACATTAACGAACACCTTATGGTTATCAACGGACACCTACAGGAGATGTAACTTACGAGTAACGGACAAAACGGATACCAACGGACACGCAACGTATAAGTAACAGACGCCTTAGTCCGTTGGCAAGTTTTGAGCATGCTCAAAACTTGCCAACGGACATCACCAGACGAGTAACGGATAAAACGGAGATGTAACGGACGACTACCGGATGCGAACGGAGACCAAGGGATTGAAAATTTTGTTATCCGTTACTCGTCCGTTCGCCTTATCCGGCTAGGTGTGACTGAGGTACATGTATATAGTAGGTAAGGCATGGTCCGTTTGATCCTCGGGGGTTGGGGGGGGGGAGCTTAGTTCTTGTTTCCGAAAAAAATTATTTTGCTCTGAATATTGATGAACAAATGAATTAATCTTTGCCTATGATATGACAGGAAAAAAATTTTTCTCATTATAGTCAATGTATATGATTTGAAGAATTACACCGAAATACAACTAATATATATTAAATTTCCTGAAAATTTTCCCGTTCGCTTCGCTCGCCGCAGTTTGGGGGGGGGGGGGTGTCGCTTGACTAGCCATAAGTTTTAATCTAATCAATTATTATAATATATCATGCATATACATAATACATGTCTAATGAAATGGCATCTTTAAAGGCTCATTCCCCCTTACATTTACCTTTACATAAAAGTTTACAGATTAATATCGTTAAAAAAATCTTACCCCTAAAAATAGCCCGAGTTTATATCAAATGGACCGTGCTTTTAAAGGTTACAAATAAAAAACCTTCTGTTATATAAAAAGAGAGGACATACACATGATATATCGTGATCAACTCCCTCCCCATCCCCCATTTCCATTGTGATTTTGCGTCGACATAAATTCTAGACCTGACTTTGAGCGGATGTCAAGCATAAATCTATTGATCGAAATTGCTTAAAATCAGCTATCAAAGAAAACAACACTTCCCTGAACATACTGATTTCGCAACGAATTCATGTACCCTATAGCCATTATTGAATCGGCTGGTGTACATGCATATGACATTTTACTTTTCATCTGTTTGCTTTATAGCGAAGCTCAAGTGAGCTACAATTTATTGTCATAGCGTGTCGCCCGTCCGTCCTAAGCTTTCTTTTTACATTTTCATTTCTCCTCTGCAACCGCTACACAAAATTTCACGAAACCTTACAGGAAGCAAGGACTCATGGTCCTCTTCTAAGTTTGTGCTTTTCGTACTGATCGGTCAACAAATATGGCCGCCAAGTGCTCTGATTGGCTGACGCATTTTCGACGTCTCCTTGTAACTGCTGCACATAATTTCGTCAAACCTTACACGTAGCAAGAACTCAAGGGCCTCCAGCAGGTTGGTCTTTTTCATGCCGATCGGTAAACAAACATGGCTGCGGTGGGCTCTGATTGGCTTACGCAAATTTCGACTTCTCCCCTGCAACCACTGCACAACATTACACGACACTTTACAGTAAGCAAGTGCTCAAGGTCCTCTACCAAGTTTATCTTTTTCGTGCCGATTGGTTATCAAATATGGCCACCGAGGGCTCTGATTGGCTGACGCAAATTTCGACTTCTCCTCTGTAACCACTGCACAGAATTTCACGAAACATTACAGGAAGCAAGTACTCAAGGTCCCCTACCGAGTTTGTGTTTTTCGTGCAGATCGGTGTACAAATCTGATTAGCTGACACATCGACGTCTCCTCTACAACCGCTGCACTAAACCTTACAGGAAACAAGTACTCACTTTTCTCTAGAAAGCTTGTGTTTTTCGTGCCGATCGGTCAACAAATATGGCCGAAAGCCAACGGCGGAAGCAAGTACTCAAGGTCCTCTGTGTTTTTCATGCCGATCGATCAACAAATATGTCTGCCAAAGGTTCTGATTTGCTGACACATTTTCAACGCTAAAACCGCTGCACAGAATGTCATGAAACCTTACCGTAAGCAAGTATTCATGAACCTCCACCAATATTGTCCGCTATCACTCTTTTGCCTGCAACTCAGGTGAGCGATATGCCCCCTCCTCCTTTGGGCCTCTTGTTCCATTCATCCATACGTCGACAAGTTGGAAAAAATTGAATTTCTTTATTCCAATAAGTAAAATATATTACTCAAGCATATTGAAAAGAAACATATTGAGAAACGTATGGTCTGCACGTTTTATAGTAGAAGATTGTTGTCTAAGTACAATAATTGCAACAAGTAGCATCTTGGCATGCAAGTATATCCAACCTATTGTAGTGTGTTAACCGTTATTCAAGCAAACATACAATTCTTACCTTTCTGCGTCTTTTATTCAATATCCTTATTTTAATCTCATAGGTAATCAAGACTTTTAGAATTTTCCTAAATTGTATACAATATATCTTTATCTTAAGAATAGGTCTATATATAACATTATGGCTTTTCTTTTCGTTTTTATGCAACAAATCATAAAGTAACGTCAAAGAAAGAAATTTTTGCGCTGAATGTCACATTAATTGTTACAGTATACATTTGTATTACCACATTTCTTTTCATTTTTCCAAAATTACGAAATATAGAATTCAAAAAGCCTTTCACATCTCTTTTTAATCAATATTATAAAAACATAAACAAAAGTACATGTATATGTGCTAAGGAATGTTTAAAGAAGAAAGTTCAGATGAATAGTATTCAAATCCTTTCTTCCAAAAACAAAATACATTTTTTAGGTCTTTTCCATTTTTCCGAAATCTTTATATTTTATTAACAATTAACGCACTTTCTTTTCACAAATATAGAGATAGTATACCAGTCGTCGGTATTCGCCCCTATTGTAAATGTTCGTAAAAAGTACGTACATTCAGTATATTCAAAGTTAAGGTACATGTAACATGATAATATACATACTACCTACAAGTATGTATTGTAACACCAGCTAAAATCACAATTGAAGTTAGAAAGTTATCAAATACTCATTCAACTTTGATGTTAGGGGAACTACCGGGACAAACATATCAGAATTATATATGTTAGCAGCAATAAGCAAAATTAGGCATCAAGCCTATTCCCTGTGTCTTATGTGTTTAACGTCTTCAAATTCAATAGCATCATTCAATAACAGATTTATTTGCAACATGGACCAGACATGCACGTTTCGGTAACTTAACTCTCGTCGGTGATCCTCAATCTAAACGATGTAATGTGGCCAGAAAGTGTAATAATTATTATGTCCAAAATTGTACCGAAAGACGTAGCAGGATGGATGGGATATGATGCTTCAGGACCTATGTTTAGAAATTTCAAGAAATTTTGATAACAGAAATTTTTGAATTCGTTGAAGAGACAACCGATCGTACTTGTCTAAATGTGCCCTCGACGACTCCTGGTCCACCAGCAGTGAAACTCACCAAGTGGTTCAAATGTTAAACGTCTATAAATTCAATAGCATCATTTAAGAACAGATTTATTTGCAGCATGAACCAACATCTTTCAACATCTGCAGTATTTCATTATACTTCTCTGGTTCCATCGTTTACGCATTTCTGCATTGAATTTATCTTCAAATTTGGCCATAACGTTGACAAGATCTCACTTCGAAATTACACAACAGCTTATCTCTACCTGGCCTTCTTTATATCGATGAGATTCACTCACGATTAAACAGGGATCTTAACTGATTAATGGTCATTGTACTCTTAGTACATGATATTTGTCCATGCTGTAAATTTATCAGGTCTTAAATGATGCTATTGAATTTGAAGACGTCTAACATTTGAACTACTTGGTGAGTGTCACTGCTGGTGGACCAAGAGTCCCCGAGGGCACATGTAGCCAAGTTTGATCAACTTTGGTTGATCGTCTGTCTCTTTAACGCATTTGTAATATTCTTGAAATTTCTAAAACGTGGGTCCTGTAGCATCATATTCCCACCCATTCTGCTACGTCTTTTGGTACATTTTTGGACATAATAAGTTTCATACTTTTTGGCCATTTTACATAGTTTAGACTGACGATCACTGACGAGGGTTTAGTACCCGAAACGTGCATGTCTGGTCGATGCTGTAAATCTATCAGGTCTTAAATGATGCTATTGAATTTGAAGATGTCTAACATTATTGTATGAATGTACTTCAAATAAAAGGAATTATCCAATATTAGTGGAAGGCGTCCTCTCGAATTTAAAAAAAGAATCTTTTATATGGATAAACCACCGCAATATTAGATAATGCAGTTTCTGTGAAGCCTGTTTTACCACCTAGGCAATAGACTGAATTTTTGAACAAAATTTTTAGGGATTAGGCTTAATGCCTGATTTTTCTAGGCATTTACTAAGTGACTAGTCATCAAACTAATGCCGAGGGAATAGGCTTAATGCCTAATTTTGCTTATTGCCGCTAACATATATATTTAATTATTAAAATAGTTGTTGATATAATCACATAATTTGCATATGAATTTAGAGTGAATAAAAAATAAGATTCAAATTTCGCAAAAATCAGCTAAAAAAACTGTATTTACCAATCAGGTGTTGAATGTAAATACCCTATCCCCCCCCCCCCCAAAAAAAAATCTGAACAAACAATATATATAGGGTATGTCTCTTTTACGTCTCTTTTCGTGCTTTTCTACTCTGTGTTTCACATAAGGTGGTTTTGTGCTTTGTTGTGGGTACTACTACCATGTCTGGTTTGAGATCCCATCCTTTCTTTTTGATTCGACATAAAAGATTTTCCCTGGCTTGACGGGGATGACCCAAGGCTACCGTCATACGGTATTATATCTCAACTCATACATGTAGAACGTGTACTAATGTTTTGTATTTTCATGATACATATTTACGGATTGCCAAAGAAAGGATAGACAAACACAGCATTAGACGTAAAAGAGACATACGACATAGAAACATTAAACACAAAAGATTACGCATGGTCACAAAAGACTACGCATGGCAATTGACCCTTCCGAATGCGTGAAAAATTTGAGAAATTCCATGACGTCACAATGCAATTTCGATGTTTGACCGAGGTTCGAAGCTTGTTTGACCGAGGTAAAAGCATTGTGACGTCACGAAATTTTGCATTATTTTCCCGCAATGGGAAGGGTCAATTGATAGACCAATGTTCAATCAATTGCAACTAAGGACAGCCATTGGCCATGCCTGTAGCAAATGGTGTGGTTTCCCGGACTACGTACTCATAACTCTTTCACTTTTCAGCCGGAACGCCAGTCGGCACTTGTCTTTGAAGTTTAAAAACGAAGTCACGTGACAAATGTTTTGACTATGACGACATTGTACAACGTTATCAAAAACGCGTCATACAGACTGTGCTGCATGTGTAAACAAGAATGGCACAGGTGATTTTGATGGCAATAGAGATACCGTTTCAAGTCATAACACTTAATCAGGTAAATTTTGTGGCATTTTGAAATAAATCGGGCGTTGTCAAGGGAAGTTTATCGCCAACGATCTGTTTACCTGCATTTTATTGCTTATTTTCTTTTAAAATCCCGGCTGAGAATGATTGGGAACAATCTGAATGTAAACTTTATATATCACCAAAGTCACCAAAACCAAAAATAGTATGCCGATCTTTGCCTTAAGGGGTTTGTGTTACCTTTGAAACTTCCATATGCTATTCGGGCGTCCATCTTCCATGTCAACGTATGGAAATTCGTTTGTAAACAGAGAGTACACGGGTACACATGTACCCAAGTCGGTGCTGCGAAGTGGTTAGATTTGCCAAAATGAAACATGACATTGGCACAAAATCATCTACAAGGTATCAAACCATCAAACAAATGTTAAACATTCCATTGCCACTTGAATTTGGTGTATTCTGCAATGTTCTGAGTCCGTAATGATGAATTTTAATTAAAATCTGGTCCTCGTTATAGCGGTTTTATTCCTATTTATAGAGTACTTACAGACTAAAATTCTATACAGGTATCATAATTGGGATTCTGTTGAAAAGATTATCATTGAACTTTGACCAGAAGTGCGAAGGGGAGCATTTGTGTCAGCTTTTAAAACCAACGGTGTACAAATGTATGCACAATTTTCGTTGGATCTTTAGCAGGGCTGAAACATATCAAAAATCCCTTTCAGAGGAATTTCAGTTATATGTAGTGAATTATACCTGAGTATTATTTGTTTTATAATAATATTTAAAATTTGAGATAAACAATTCAGGTCGTTTAGCCCAATTTATTCTTATTCCGCTACTTTGTGTGTCAAGAATTATCCGCCCCTTTTAGAAACAAAGCTTCCAACCGTCAAAGTAGGGATTGGCGTTCCGGCTGTTTTACAGTTATCGAAACGTTTCGCAGACTTGGTACTTGACCAATCTACAGCCTTGTTTCACTTGCTCTCTGACTGACTGTGACAACGGGACTCCACGTCGGGCCCTGTCAATTCTCTTTAGAGAAGACAGGGTGCCGATCATCTGTCAGAGTTGCAAGCTTTTGATTGGTCATGTACAATGCAGAGTGTCCGTCTCGTGACTGTAGGATCATATCCTAGGTTTAAAAGGCGTTTGATAGTTCGGATGCATTTTCGATGGTTATTCTGTCTACCTTTGATTCTTCTAATTTTCGCTTCATAAAAATGGTAATTTAAAAGACTTTCTGGAAATTTTACACTTTTGAAATTCGGACCTATACATCCAACGGAGTATTTCATCTTCTACTTTGGAGATTTTACAATCTGCCTTTATAGTGACTTAAGGTATTAGGGGTATAATAACGTTAACAAAATCGTCGAAAAGCTAGAAATTATGTACGTACTCCCATATCTTACATATTTTTAAATATGTAATATTTTTAAATGTTTAATTCAACTCGCAATGAAGAACCTTGCCGAAGTCGTGCGTCTTCGGCCGACTTCGTGGTGTTTAATTTTTCTGTTATTAAATCAACCGGTAGTAGAGTATTATACCATATTGCCTTAATAAACAAAATAAGAAGGATCAAGGGTGGACAGAATTTCTTTCAAAAATGCTTCAGAATCATCAAACGCCTTTTGTACCGTGGATATATTACCAGAAGGACAGTCGGCATGGTACTTGATCATTCTACCGCCTTGCATACTAGCGCTTTCTTCTGAATTGCACTCTGACAGACCATGACAAAGGGAATCCATGGCGGAACCTGTCCAAAACTCTAGTGAAGGCACTGAGGGCCTCGACCAGCTGTCCTGTCTGAATATCGGTCATTCCATTTTCTTTCTTTACTAGTCCGAATACATGCAATTTAAAGGGGTCCGTCGATGCTCAATTTGGTGCTAATGTGTGAGTGCTGTTGAGATTGTCGTCAGTATCTTCTTTTTCTCATGCAAGAGTTCACTCAAGCCGGCAGAGCACGGATGGCTTTTAATACGCCCTTCTTTTTTTACATTCAATTACAAATTGATCTGTGTGCTGCTTCCCTTCACCTTGCATTTTTCTGTTATGTTTGTGTAGTCATCGTACATAGAGGAGGTTATTATACACTACAATTATGCGTTCTTCAAGACCTCTGGATAAGCGGAAAAATGGTTGGAAGCATTTAATCCGGATAATCACGCCATTTGCTACTAAAGTGGCAAATGGTTGTCTTTAGTCGGCACCGATCGCCTATTGGTGTCGTAGGTTTAAGTGAAGTCTTTTGTGTTTGATGTCGAGTTTGGTGTTCTTTGTACCTTTGCATGACGTGTTGTGTGTATAATAATACTCTATGTTTTCAATTTGGGTATTTTGATGTTTTGCTGTGGGTACTGCAACCGAGTCTCGTATGAGATCTCCTCCTTTCTTCAGTTCAAAATCCAATACTCCGCATTAATTCCTTTTTAGTTCATTCTTTCAAATACCTCGGACCAAAAGATTCTGCACCCCCCCCCCCGAAAAAGTGAATCCCGACTGGAGATGAAATCATGTACCCGGAGAGATATCCTGCTTGCTACGAGGGCTGATTGGTATGTTGTGAGTCTCGTATTGAACGATTTGAAATTTATCAGACATTTTGCATTATTTTTCTACATAATCCCCTTCAGTATCTACACACTTTTGCCACCTTAGATTGTGCTTAGATGTTAATCTCATTTAATTTCGATGATATTTTTAGATTAAATGACAAGTTTCCGAAATAGCAGAATAATACATATGATGTCAAATTGATAAAGGGCCAAAACAAAGATTCTTTCAGGCAACCTAGTTGGAAAGAAGTATTTAATACACTTCAAAACATCAAGTCACGGGGAACGATTTTAACTGCTCAACACTGCAACAAGAAATGTGTTTATTATAATAATACGGAATTGTTCCAACTCTATACCTTCTTGAAGAACATTTCAAACCAATTTTTATGCACCAGACACGTGTTTCGAATATTAAATCCTCCTCAGTGATGCTTCCAGGCAAAGTGATTTTGCAGGAGCCGCCAAAATTCAACATTCACATATGTAAAAGAGGGGGTGGGATCTCCAACGGGACACCCGATACGAAAACATAGAGAAGACGAACACAACAAGTGACGAAAAAATACATACGACATTGAAACATCAAACACAAGATACTACACATAAACCAACGATACCGATGGGTAACCGGTGCTGACTTAGAACGGAGGTAGTACCGTTTGACTAAAGTTGTAGGTGTTGCTACAACGCAGAAGATCTCCCTGGGCATACAAGATAATTATGTCTCATTTTGACAAAATAAGTTGCATGTTGACATAAATATGTTGCTTGTTGACATAAATATGTTGCTTGTTGACATAAATATGTTGCATGTTAACATAATTATATTGCATGTCAACATAATTATCTTGCATCTTAACATAATCTGTACTAAAATATTTCGCATGTAGGAGGCAGAAGTATGCCACCATACTTTCCTTTAGTTTCGCACTAAACAGGGACCCATAATTTGTACCAAATTGCACCATACATTACATTTATGCCTCGCTATAGAAAAGAAACAAATCATAAGACAGCAACAATTTGATCTATATGGAGGGGGAAGGGAGGAAGACTTTTGCCTGCCGTAATATTTGTTTAGCATTTTGTTCAGCAGACTTTTTTTCGCGGCTTTCAGGGCCGGATTATTCTAAATGTTTAGCACAGCGAAAAAGTGATCTGGCATTTTTTTTTTCGCTGGCAATTTTGGCCGGAAGATTTTACGTTAAAACTTCGAAATGAATTTTTTGCAGAGTCTTCCTTTCCCCCTCCCTTCCAATAAAAATAATTAGTTGCACCCTAACTTCAAGATATTATGAAAATCGAACACTGGGTATTTTAATAGATGAGTTAAAACTAGTAATTTTTGTATGACTTCGCAAGTATCTTCCTCTATGACTTTTTTTCATTTTCAAAGGGAATATGAAAAGCCTTCAATAGACTGTTGGTATATTGCCTTACGTCGTAATGTCAGTGAAGGAAAACGAGACATTGGTGTCAATTTCAGGATGTAAAAGGATAGCTTTAATTTGATCGCATTTTAATAAGCTCGACTTACTATGATATATAATAAGTTATACAGGATGTAGTCCTAGAATTTAAAATTCTGTATTATCTGTATTATAGTATAGAACGACATACATGTATATTTTGATAACCTTCAGTGCTATAATGATGAAGTCTTTATGAATCCGCATGGCAAATTATGAGAGCAAGTAAGTTACATAATGTTTAATCGAACATTTTGTTTCAAATCCGAAAGTTTCTTGTGGTTAAACTGTTTATGTCCCGTGCAAATTGAGTTCATACACGGTTATAAATCTTGACTGGTAAATATACCTCACCATCTTATTATCTCTTGAGGTTTAATAAACAAAATAGCAAAATGTACTTTGTAGCCTTATCAAAGTAGTAGAATTGATTCTTAGGCCAAGAGAACTGGAGACATTTTTGTAACGTTCGCTAAATTGGTATCTTCTTTACTAAACCTGAATAGAAAAACCTTACAATTCTAAAAATAATCTTCATAACTCACAGATACCTTTAATCATTACAAATCTATTCCAAACGTTAGTTATATGGACTTCTAATTTATTAAGACCAGATCTGTTTCTGAAATAGGATCTGAAATATTGCTATAATTTTATTTTCGAAATTGCAGAAATTGTACAATTTTAATTGTCAATTTCATGCATAGAACAGGGTTATTACTTTTCAACCTACTTATAAATTCGGTACTACCCCTTTCAGCACTAGTCTATGATCAGATTTTGAAATGTGATTTTTTTTCTTGAAAGCAGATAATTTACAGTATAGCATGGACCAGAGATAAATGATGATACATAAGTTACAAGAAATACAGAAAAAATACTTAAAGCTATAAAGAAGCATGCATAAACAAAATACAATGATTATTATTCTTTCAGTTCTATAATGATGGTAATACAAACAGCAATCGCCTGTTTTCTATTATTTCATTTTGCCGAATCAGCTACCCGTAAGTATGATACATTGTCTTGATAATTTCGCAATTCGTTATTCTATAATAATGTAAATGATACATTTCGAGAATATTGCCTGTAAAAGGGCAATTTCGATAGATGTAGTCGGACACAAGGAAACTTAGATACTTCTCTATTTGGCATAAGTTAAAATTTATTTGTAAGACCTACTTATTTTAAGGGCTTAATTTGGTCCCGAAATTCGATTTACACATTTCATCTATACTACATGTATATGCTTTGGATAAAAAAGAAGGGGATCTCCAGCCAAACCTGGTTGCAGTACCAACAACAAAATAGCAAAACATCCGAAGCGTCAACACAGAGAAGACGAGTACAGCAAGAGACGAAAAAGAGACACATGACATAGAAACAATAAACACAAAAGACTACACATAAACCAACGAGACCAATGGGCAACCGGTGCCGACTCAGGACGGCCATCTGCTACGCAGGTAACAAATGGTGTGGTTATACTGGATTACGTGCGCACAACCCTCCCACTTTTCCGATTTCCCAGAGGACTCGAAGAACGTACAATTGTGATGTAAAACAACCTCCTCACTGTGGTGATCACATACATGCAGAGCACGGATTGTATTACGTACGCCCTCTTTTTATTTCCATTTACATATTCATCTGTGATGCTTGGGCGTTTTGCGATCTTGTTTGTGTGTGGTCATCTGACAGTGAGGAGGTTGTATTACACCACAATTGTACGTTCTTCGAGACCTCTGGGTAATAGGTAAGGGTGGGAGGGTTGTGCGCACGTAATCCAGGATAACTACACCTTCTGCTTTTTTCGTGACAGTTGGCCATCCTAAGTCGGCACCGGTTGCCCATTGGTCACATTGGTTCATGTGTAGTAATTTGTGTTTGGTTTTTCTGTGTTATTCCTTGTCCCTTTTACGTCTCTTTCTGTGCTTGTCTAATCTGTGTTTTTGCATTGGGTGTTTCGTGGTTTTGCTGTGGGTGCTGCAACCTGGTGTTGTTGGAGATTTTCTCGTTTGTTTTACATTTTCTTACATTGTTTGTGTGATAATCTTTCAATGAGAAGGTTTTTCTACACATCAATTGCGCGTTCTGTTTTTGAGACTTCTGGATATATAACCGAAAAATTATGAGGGTTGTGTGTACGTAATGCGGATTTGCAACAAATGTGACAAAAGGCCGCCTTAAGTCGACACCAATTGCCCATAGGTCCCGTTGGTTTATGTGTAGTGTTTCGTGTTTTGATGTTGTTAGTGGTGTTGTTTGTCACTTTGTGTCTCTTTCTGTGCTTGTCTACTGTGTACTTTCACACAGGGGTGTTTCGATGTTTTGCTGTTGGTGCTGCAATCGAGTCTTCATGGATATCCTCTCCTTTCATTAATGAGCCTTCAAGTAAAGAATTCTAAGAGGTCTTTGAGATTAAATTGGCTTAGATATCGTATTCCTTTAAAACGTGATATGTGCCTTATCTTAACTCCTTATTCATTCGTTTTATGTACAATAACACTCGGTGGCCATATTTGTTGACCGATTGGCACAAAAATTACAAACTTGGTGGAGGATTTTGAGTACTTGTTTCATGTAAGGCTTCGTGAAATTCTATGAAGCGGCTGAAGAGGAGAATTCGAAAATGTGTTAGCAAGTCAGAGCCCTCGGCGGCCATATTTGTTGACCGATCGGCACGAAATTCACAAACCCGGTAGAGGACGTTTAGTACTTGTTTCCTGTAAGGTTTCGTGAAACTCTGTGCAAAGGTTGAAGAGAAGTTCAAAATGAGTCAGCCAATCAGAGCCTTGAGTGGCCATATTTGTTGATCAATCGGCACAAAATCACAAACTTGGTAGAGGACCTTGAGTACTTGATTCCTGAAAGGTTTCGTGAAATTCTATGCAGCAACTGAAGAGGAGAAGTAGAAAATATGTTCGCAAATTAGAGCCTTAGGTAGATAATTTGTTGACCGATCGGCACAAAAAAAAGTACAAACTTGGTAGAGGACCTTGAGAACCTTGAGAACTTGCTTCCTATAAGGGTTCGAGAAATTCTAAGCAGCGATAAAATCATTTCAGACAAGAAATTGAAAATGCGTCAGCAATTCAGAGCCCTCGGTGGCCATATTTGTTGACCGATCGGCACAAATGAGTTAAAGAAGATCCTGACGATAATCTCAACAGCACCCACAATAGAGCACCAAATTACGCATCGACGTACCCCAACCAAGCTAGAGGTAGGACCAGGTGCCCGGGAGGAGTAAGCATCCCCTGTTGGCTAGCCGCACCCGCCGTTGATGTCCATGCACGAAAATAAAAACAATATATAGAATACACGCATTGCACTGTCTGAGGTTATTTCTATATAGAAAGTGCTAAACACAAACATAGAAGAGGACCTTGAGTTCTTGGTTCCTATAAGGTTTCGTGAAATTATGTTGCAGCAGTTGCATAGGAGAAGTAGAAAATGCGTCAGCCAATCAGAGCCCTCGGCGGCCATATTTGTTGACCAATCGGCACGAAAAACACGAAAATGGTAGAGGACCTTGAGTACTTGCTTCCTGTAAGGTTTCGCGAAATTCTGTGCAGCGGTTACAGACGATATGTCGAAAATGTAAAACGTTTACACCGGACAGACGACGGACGGCGCGCTATGACAATAGCTCACTTGAGCTTCGTTCAGGTGAGCTAAAGCATACCAGATCCCCCTTTCCAGAATGATCAGTGACATTATGGATTGTGAATGAATGGCTGTCATCAATACTTACCTGATCATCAATATGTACATCGAGACAATCACCGAAGTTTCCATGGGCTGTTGCGATGGGTGTTGCATGCAATCAGGAGACGCTGATTCTCCTCGTGCACCTGGTCTCACTTCGGAATGTTATTTATTCCGAGGTTCGCATCCGTTAAGAATTCTAATGATTTTGACTTGCTCTCTTGACTTTGAGACTGAATAACTGATAGGTACTTCTTTAATATTTATTGGACGAAACCACGAAACTAATAATAATTATAACAACACGTTGTTTTCCATGCTGGAATACATTTTAGAACAGAACCACCTAAAACATGGAATTTAACAAATTTACTGGATGTTTCTTTATTCTGCACGGTCTAAGTGACATTTGTTGCTAGCAAACTGGAGATACTTACTCTCCAATCGCAACTGGTTTCATCTCCATTAGGGGCTTACTTTTGTTTTTGGTTTTTTTTTCGTAGAACGTGAAGTTTAATTGTATTCTTTATTGTGAAAAATGTTCTATTTTTCTTACTCTTTGTTAGTGTATTTGTCTCTAGTGTTCACTGTATTTCTATTTTGTAATCGAAAAATAATTATATGAAGTAATTTATATGTTTGGCAGGTTTTAGGATCGATGGAATCGCATGATGAAATATAGTTTACATTATAATTCTTCATTTGATTAAATTGTTCAAGTTGGTCCAACTCACAATGGATTTTGGTAATATTCTTATCCTGATTCTGATACCGGACCCCTGTGCGATCCTCTTGATTTTAGATAATACAGCGAAGGTGTTCCTTTTCAATCAGATTACTTTAGATTATATTACTTTCATGACATGTATATAATTATGTAATTCGTGTGAAGTTTATATTCAGACTTTGCTCGTTGATGCAGCCTGTTATTTAGGGGTGCCACTCACAATATATTCCTTTCTCACTCACTTACGTCGTGAGACAAAAGAAAAAACGTAGACGTAGTAGTTTGAGATTTCCTTGTCTCACACTCCACGTGACTCCTATTATGACGTCATAGAAAGAAACGTCACGCCATCGTTAGATTTGTGTAAGTTTTGGTATCGATTCTAGCTTTAAAAAGCATTAAAGTGTTGATAAAATGAGGTGAGTGAGAAAAATAATCAATCACGACGTTACGACTGAGACAGGGGAATCTCATCCTCGTGCAAAAGATTTGCTACATCCACGACTCGGCAAGCCTCGTCGTGGATTGCAAATCTTTTACACTCGGATGAGATTCCCCTGTCTCAGTCTCAACGTCGTGATAGATTCTATTATACTTGCACTTTGGATAAAAATTTATGGTGTTGAGTATTTGTCACAGTGTATTTGTCTATGAGACAGTTTTTCCCCTAGAATATGTAAGTTTTCTGATTGTTATTTTCGGATTCGGATTTAGGGTTTTGTGTTTGACGATCTCACTTCGGAATGTTGTTCGTTCTGAGGTTCGCAATCGTTCCATGGAAATTCTAAAGATTTTGCCTTGCCTTTCCGACTCTGAGACTGAATAACTGATAGGTACTCCTTTGATGTTCATTTCATTCACTGATTCGACTTTATGATTCATTACACTAAATAACATATCAGCGTACCTTTTCCGTCAACTTCAGACGTCCTTTGACGTTTTCGTTCGCAAAACACATCGCAGATCTAATGGGAAAGGGAGCAGGACATCCAAAAATCCTTGTTTCTCTAGTCTCAGCATACATGTAACGCGATGTTTATCCACACTCATTAAGGGGATCCAGAACAGTATCCGAAAGAACCCCATCGGAAAGCTCTAGATCAATTATGATGAGTTAAAGAAGATCCTGACAACAATCTCAACAGCACTCACAAAAGAGCGCAAAAATAAGCACCGACGGACCCCCATCAACCTAGGACCAAGTGCCCGGGAGGAGCAAGCATCCCCTGACGTCAAAATCGAAACGGCGACATTGGAGCGTTTTTGCAAGAATTTCAGCATTAGATAACGTAAAAATAAGGAGGAGGGGGTTGCAAAAATCACCGTAACTTTAAAACTGACAGTAAATTTTCAATAGGAACTTATCGGTGTTTAACTTGACATATGAACAAAATAATATCAAGATTTTACGAAAAATAAATGATAGGGTTTCAGATAAACGGACTTTTTAATAAAAATTAACAACTCAAAGATGTTCTGAAAATAGACGTTAATTTATCTCCTTTTTACAATTTAATTAAAAGTCTTTGTGATCATTCATAATTCTGTACACATTCGACTGCCCATATCATATCTAAATGAAAAATACAGTACTTGTTAATTTTCTGCATCTACAGAAGATTTGTAAGTATTTTTATGTGTGTTTATTTTGTTTATTTTAACGTCATATTTACGGCCAATTTGGGGGCTTTCAAGGGGTATATACGTACGTCCGTAGGTTCAAAACTGACAGTAAAAATAATGAACTTTGCATATAGAAAAATGTTTCAACTATTAACATTCATAATTGTTAGGAAAATTGAATTATAGAATCGTTTTTTAATGTATGGAGTGGAAAGCGATAGATCCGCTTCGTACTTAGATATACTTCTATCTTTCGACGCAAACGGCCATTTGAACAACTCACTGTATGACAAGCGTGACGATTTCAGCTTCCATATAACGAACTTCCCTTTCATGAGTAGCAACATTCCGTCTTCTGGCGTTTTTTTTTCTCAGCTGATACGGTACACCAGGGCATGTTCAAAATATGAAGATTTCATCATTTGAGCCAGACGGCTTGCAAGTAAGCTACTTGTTCAGGGTCATATCACACCACGGCTGAAATCATGATTGCGGAAGTTCTTCGGTCGCTACGGGCATATTATAAAAGCATATCAGATCCCCCTTTCCAGAATGATCATTGACATTCTACATTGTGGTTGAATGGCTGTCGTAATCACCAAAGAAATGAGTTAAAATGACATCATCATACAAGACTTACTTACCATGGAGCTGTTGCGACGGGTGTTGTATGCAATCAGGAGACGCTGACTTTCCCCGGGCACCTGGTCTCACTTCGGAATGTTGTTCATTCCGGGGTTCGCAACCGTTTCGATGGGAATTCTCACGATTTTGCCTTGCCTTCTCGACTTTGAGACTGAATAACGGTAAGGTACTTCTTTGATATTTATTTTAAGTTTGCCTGTTCTTGACCTCCTTAAGTGATCGTCCAGACCACTTGGATAATAAAGGACATTATATGCATAAGATTTATATATAATCATCCTTCATGCCCTGTTTTTCCTAAGGACGATTTCAAACCTTTTAGATTAATTAAGAGAGAACTATAATAAATCAAAGATATTAATTCCATTTACATGTATGGTTTTTTGTAGTTGAAAATTGCAAAGGCCTAAACTGTACGTCATGTCAGATTGGGTGGTATGGAGAAGAATGTGAGCTTACTTGTGGTAACTGTGGCGATGATCGTGAATGTGATAAAGACTCTGGTTACTGCAACAGTAGTTCCTGTCAGCCTGGGTATTTTGGAAGAAATTGCACGAGGCAATGTCCTACAAACTGTCATGAACGAAAATGCGACTTCAATACAGGCGAATGCATGGAGTGCACGAATCCTTATTATGGGGAATTTTGCGACACAAAGTGTCCAAATAATTGTATTTCTTGTACAAATGCTACATATTGCTCTTCGTGTGAGAATGGTTGGTACAGTTCGTATTGCTCTTTGAATTGTTCACACTGTGGAGGTACCGGAAAATGCAACAAAGCTGATGGTCGATGCATCAGTAATTCATGTCAGAACAGATATTATGGGTCGAAGTGTAATCAAAGGTGTTCAGATCAATGCAAAGGTGATCGTTCTTGTGACTTTTCTACGGGTAAATGTAAGCAATGTCCGCTTGCTAAATATGGAATCTCTTGTGACAGAAATTGCCCTATTAACTGTGACAAGTGTGAAAATGATCAGGTATGCAATACATGTGCGGAGGGATTTTATGGAGATACTTGTAATAAAAAATGTACTGGATGCGGAGGAAATGGCCGTTGCAGAAGATCTAGTGGTATATGCGATATGTCGTCATGTAAACCAAAATATTACGGAAAGCAAAATAATGATGTAAAATGTGATAAGGACTGTCCTACTCAGTGTAGCGGTAATGGGTCATGTCATATATTTTTTGGTACATGCAATGGATGCAAAAATAAATATTGGGGATTACATTGTGATCAACAGTGTTCTCAAAATTGTGGTGGTGATGGTTCATGTAAGATGCTTTCTGGTACTTGCATTAATGCATGCAACATAAAATATTGGGGATCTTTGTGTGATAAAGACTGCCCTTCTAATTGTGGTGGTAATGGTTTGTGTGATATCTTAAGTGGAACCTGCAAATTTGGCTGCAAACCTCGATTTTGGGATTTGAAATGCGATCGAGACTGCCCTTCAAACTGTGGCGGTGATGGTTCCTGTAATATCTCTTATAGTACCTGCAAGTCTGGTTGCAAACCAGGACATTGGGGAAGTCGATGTGATCAAACCTGTTCTTTAAATTGTGGCGGTGATGGTTCATGTAGATTTCGTAGTGGTTCCTGCAGTTCAGGGTGTAAACCTGGATATTGGGGGCTGAAATGCGATCGGACCTGCCATGCAAAATGTGGCGGTGATGGCTCGTGTTATATCTCTAATGGTGATTGCATGTCTGGCTGCAAATCAGGACATTGGACGAGTAAATGCGATCAAATCTGTCCCAGAAACTGTGGTGTTGATCGTTCGTGTAATATTCGTAATGGTTACTGTAGTAAAGGATGTAAACCTAGTTTTTGGGGGCAGAAATGTGATCAGTCTTGTCCTTCAAAGTGCGGAGGTGATGGTTCATGTAAACAGCATTCCAAAATGTGCGAGGAAGGATGTAGACTCGGTTACATGGGATCATTTTGTAATGAATCCTGTTCATCAAACTGTAAAAATAAATCGTGTAATAGAAATACTGGTTATTGCTTACATAATTGTAATGACGGATGGTTTGGTTCGCAATGTAAGAAAGCTTGCCCAATCTATTGTGGCAAAGAGAGATCATGTGACAGAGCAAGCGGCGAATGCTCAAATGGATGTAAAGAGGAATGGTTCGGCATGTATTGTAATAAAAGTTGTCCAGTGAATTGTGCTGATAGCAAATGTAACAGATTAAGCGGTGAATGCCCAAATGATTGTAAAGAGAAATGGTTCGGCATGTATTGCAATAAAAGTTGTCCAATGAATTGTGCTGATAGAAAATGTAACAGATCAAGCGGTGAGTGTTATAATGAATGTAAGGAGGGATGGTTTGGACAGCACTGCAACAAATCATGTCCTGGTTACTGTGGAGATGGCTCGTGCAAAAAACTTGACGGTACATGTATAAAAGAATGTACAACATCATTTTATGGCGCTCAATGTACACTTGATTGCCCACTAAACTGTTACGGAGACAGGTCTTGTCATAGAGAAAGTGGGATATGTAATTATGGATGTACTTCAGGATGGACTGGATCACATTGTAAATCAGGTAGTGTATGTGTTATATCCTAGCTTAAAAGTCATTCTTCTAGTACCAGAACATTTCATTTTAAGTTACAATAATATGGAAGTGTTTCAACTCATTACATTCTGGAAGAAAATTGCAAACCGATTGTTATGCACCATACATGTGTTTCGAAGGGATAGTAAATTCTTATGAGTGGTACTTAATTTAAATGCCGAAAAGATTTTCAGAGACAGCTAAATGTATTTCAGTAGAGCCTCATACTATTTTTTTTAGAATTTCAATTTTTTTATATACATTTTGCAAAGAGAGCGCGGCTAAACATTCCTATAGGGTCGATCCAGTAGCACAGTTGAATAAAATCAATGTCCAAAATCATATTGGGGGTAATAGTGCTAGGAAATTAACTTCCTTTAGATTTTAGATTATTCGATGATACAAATATACTTTTGGATGACATGTAACGTAAAGGGTAATTTAACAGCGCAGAACACAACTGTTCGCGTAAGATAGTTTACTATAATAAAATTGGAATGTTATGCAGTGTAAGTATCCATGCGTTGTGACCAAAAATAAGAGGAATAAAATCCTGTATTAAACACAATTTGACGTCATTTGACGGGACGTATAATGGTATGGCGATGTCCATCCGTCTATCTGTCCGTCCGCTTATGGAACGCAATAACTTGAATATACATAAACAGATTTTCATGATATTTGTACATTGGGATCATACTGTGGAGAGGAAGCCGCCTTTCGATTTTCAGGTTCATCCATTTTTTTGTTCCTCCGATTTGTTGGATGACAGATATGTACTTCTTTAATGTTTATTGTTACAGAGATTCAGGACTTAGATTTTTTTTTTCAAATACTTTGAAAGTATATGTTTGGGTTAAATGTTTTGAAAATTTTTATTCTTTAAGAAGAAAGTATATTCTTATGCGTATGTAAGAGGCTTTTAATTTTTTTGTCGCATAATTGAGAAATTATGTGTAATAGGAGAGGGGTTAAATGTATATGAAAATGAATTTGAAGACGTTTGACATGCACATACATGCCAAACGTCTTTAAATTCAATACGTTACATGTAAGCTAAGGGCAAAGCATAGGCCGATGGAACGCAATAATTTGAATATGCGCAAAAGAATTTTCATAATATTTGTACATTGTGATCAGACTTTGGAGAGGAAGACGCCTTTTTATTTTCAGTTCATCCGATTTGTCCCTACAGAGTAATGGGACTTCGATTTTTTTAAAAAATACAGTTAAAATATACTTTAATAGTTAAACATTATTTAAGATGACATATATGGATAATGACCATATCCCTGTATACAGCACAAAATTTATAATTCAGAAAATCAGAAACCGAAGGCATACAAAATCAGGATAAAACAGGCACCAAAGCAAACAAAAAAAAAAAAAAAACCTCCACCACATAAAAGAAGCGAACTCCCGATGTGGGTGAAATGTTTAGAAAATGTATATCCTTCAAGAAGAAATGATCTTTTACATAAGTAATGGTCTTTAATTTATGTGTCGCATGATTGAGAAATAATGCGTAATTGGAGAAGGGGTGTAATATTGTATATGCGAATACATGTTAGGCTAAGGGCAAAGTATGAGGCACATGGAACGCAATGACTTGAATATGCGTCAACAGATTTGCATGATATTTATACTTTGTGAGCTTATTACGGAGAGGAAGCTGCCTTTAGGTTTTCGTGTTCACGTGTAAACTTGTAATTTGTCGTTACAGAGTTATAGTACTTAGATATTTTGGTGTCCTGCATATAAATTTTCAACGTGCGTATCTTGCTGCGTGAACGTAGGCTTTTTATGTATTATATTCAACACAACCGCCCCCCCATTGCTGGTTACAATCATAGCTTAAGCGTTCCTCCAGTGCACCAAATTCCATTTTCTATCACAAATGACCCATATTACTTGATTAAGAAAAAGCGAATGCTTTGCGCTGCTAAATTACTCAACGTGATTAACAGATATTTGTTAAGGTACTTGCGATCTACTTGAATAAATAGGGAAATATGACATCTACAAAAGGTATGGTTGTCCAGGCAATAAAAGGAAATATATCAGAGAAAGATAAGCGGCTGACAAATTTTCGACTCCTCAAACATGAAACAAATGACAAACAATAGAGGCAGAAAGTACAGTATGTCTTAAACCATGTCTGTGCTGCTTAAAAGGATCTGCCCTGTCATATGAATTCTCTGATATACTGAAGCAATTTAGGCTCATTCTCCTAAACAACTATCTTGATTGATTAACCATGGAATTTTTAACCTGTTTCTTATTTATTGTCTCAATATTGTCAAAGTATCACATAATGTCTATGGTGTTCTCTATGGATAAGTACATCAAAGTTTACTAATGAAGATATCGTTGTTATTTGAAAAAAAGGAAAAAATATTATGTGTAAAAAGAAAATACTCTTTGTGAAAGAATATTCATATTCCTTACAAATTCTTTGCTATCTTGCTTTCATTTTGTGTAGAGTGCGAGTTTCCAAAATTTGGTAATTTCTGTATGGAGAATTGTGGAAAATGCAGAGATCAATCATGCCACCACATTAATGGTACGTGCATGCAGGGATGTGAAGACGAGTGGTTGACCCAGTACTGTAATGTTGGTATGTATCAAGAGTGGCAATGTTTAACGTCTTCAAATTCATCAGCATCATTTTAGAGCAGATAAATTCACAGCATGGACCAGACATGCACGTTTCGGGTATTTAATCCTCGTCAGTGATCCTCAATCTAAACAATGAAATATGGCCTGAATCTGTAGAATTATTTCCGAAATATACCGAAAGGCGTAGCAAGATGGCTGGGCTATGATGCTACAGGACCCAGGTTTAAGAAATTTGGGAGATTTTTGTTAAGAGAACTTTTAAAATCGTTTGGAGAAACGACCAACCGAAATTGATCAAACTTGGCTAAATGTGCCCTCGGGGACTCCTGGTCCACAAATAGTAACACTCACCAAATGGTACACATGTTTAACGTCTTCAAATTCATTAGCATCATTTTAGAACATATAAATTTACAGCATGGACCAGACATGCACTTCGGGTATTTGACCCTCGTCATTTTTTAGAAGAAAGTCACATAATTATATTTTAATCTTATTTCCATAATAAACTAATTAATTCTGTTGTTGAATTTACAAACGTCAATTTTTTTAAATTTGAAAGAAAGTGTTCAATTATTCGTTTTAACTATAAACTGTGCTGCAAGTGTACCTATCCTCTTCTTATCTATTTCATTTACATATCGATTTAGAAAACACGGCGGATGTTATGGATTCCATTGCAGTGGTCCTTATTGTCCTGGCAGTTATTATTCTGATTATTACTATTATTATTGTGCTGGTCTTGATCAGAAAAAGGTAAAAAATACATATCACCAAATATATATGTGACGTTTTCGTCATTTTGTTTTGCTCTTTTTTAAAAATTATTTCAGACATGAATTCCATTATTCTATAAGACAAGAAACAGACAAATTTGATGATTTTAGACAGTGCATTTCGTAAACAACAACACAATCATTTCGAAATCTGTGATAGCTAGTTTAATTCGGAAAAAATATCATTAAATAAATCTGTATCAGTAAACATCTTTCTATATATTAATGATACATCATCGATGTATAAATACATTATCGATATATTACGATATTCTACACAGATACATTATCGATATATAACGATATTCTACACAGATACATTATCGATATATAACGATATTCTACATTAATACATTATAGATATATTTTGATATTCTACATTAATACATTATCCATATATTACGATATTCTACATTAATACATTATCCATATATTACGATATTCTACATAAATACATTATATATATATATTTCGATATTCTACATTAATACATTACCCATATATTACGATTTTCTACATTTATTCAATTCATTATAGATATATTTAGATATTCTACATTAACACATAATCCATATATTACGATATTCTACATTAATTTAATACATTATAGATATATTACAATATTCTACGAATTGTATGTTTTATCAAATGTAATTGTACAGAAAATGTTTTTATGTTGAATAGAGATTACAGTAAAGAGAAGGCGAATAAGGCATCGGGTGCTGATGGTGTTGAACTCATTGCAGGATCAGATACAGGTACAGTATTAAATGTTGCCGCAGGTAAAATGGATATCTCCAAGTATTTGTTATAATTGTTGTGATATTGAATATATTATTTTAAACGAAATCGATTTAATACTCGACTTCATTCAAATTACTGGCTTGCAAATTCAATATTCGTAGCTCTATAAACACATGATAAAAGAACATGTGAAAATGTGAATTGAAATGAATTGCACATAAGTATCATCGAGTATATTCTCAGTCGAAGATGAACTTGGAGCTCTAAGCCAAACTGGAGATGCTGCAGAACAGGGAACTTCTCAGCTTGGGACTATCGATGATCTTGAAAAGATATACTGTAACACCGATGAAACTACGAAAGGCATTCCAGTATCTCAGCTAAAAGCCTATTTCACTGAGAATCGACATAACAAGAAATTCGAAGAGGAATTTAAGGTAAAGTATATCTGTTCATGACCTATGTTTCACCGCAAATTATATTCCGATTCATATCAGATTCCTATGATAACATTTTATGTTATTTACGTTTTGAAAAGTTCTTTTCAGTTGAAATACTTAATATTATGATAATTGATGAAGTCCTGTATCGTTTTTATAAGGCACTTCCACATGGACCAATCCATCCAACTACAGTTGCAGAGTTACCAAAGAATATGAAAAAGAACCGATATAAAAACACATTACCATGTAAGATATTAGACCAGTGGCATGATTTACGCAAATCTATTTGTACATGAAAAGGAGAAAGTCCTGTACGTACGATTTCATAACTATAAGATATCGTCAGACCGCACCATTTGCCAATGGCGTGTCAGATGGCCGTCCGTAGTCGACATCGATGACGCTTTGGTCTTGTTGGTTTATGCATAGTCTTTTATGTTTAATGTTTCTATGTCGTATTTTTCTTTTACGTCTCTTGATGTGCTTGCCTACTGTTTGTTTTCGCGTGGGGTGTTTTGCTAATGATGCTGCAACTGGGTACAGATCAAAATTAACGCATATCTAGGTCATTGTACTGTCAAATAGGTCTTATTTTTTACTTAATCTTTTAAAACAATTGGTGGAAAATGCATATAATGTTTATGAAAGTACTTGAAAAATAATTGGAATTTGGATCAAAGAAGCGCGGTTTGAAAGCGCATTGCATGTCAAACGGTTCTAGGTATAACAGACTTTATCTACATCATATATCATAAAGAACCGTACAGTTTTTTGGGAAATTCTGACAGTTTAGTGTACGCAAATAGTATATGATAATAAATATGCAAAAAACTAAATACTAGTATCTATAACTCTAATTTATCTTTATTGTATATGGATTCTCTGTAAAAACCTATACCAGCTGGTCACGGCATGTCATGGATTCTGATGAAACTTTCTGTAAATATCATACATTATATATGATAATGTAAAAACAATGACAACAAACCATATACATTTGTACCGTGGTAACAGGGTCCATCTATTTGACACCCTCACATATATATGAGACATAAGACATATTGTGACATTCTGTTGCCATGGAAACCCTGGTCAAAACTTACTTTATGAACACAAAAAAACTTTGTTTTGTAAGTACAACTCTAACATGAATAACTTTTGGTGGAAGGGATTATAAGGTAGTTGTTGATATTAAGTCAACTAAAAAAAAATTAGCAAAAATAAGGTATATTTTTGGGGTCTTTTTTGCCTGTTTTTGACTATTTCGAAGGTTGAAAACAATAATTCGGGGCTATATAACACGTTATAGGCATTTGATGTCACCTTGACAAAATTAATGTTCATAGCTGAAAAAAAAATCAAGAAATAGAATTTATGGTGAAAGTCACTATTTTGTCATGAATACCCATCAAAAACCGTTGCTTAAGTGTCTTGGAATCAATATTTCCGTATACCTCATATTTTAAAGCATTGTTTTTCTCCTTTTTTGAGTCCTATGATTATGAAACAGCATACCTGTATACAAATTACATTTATCATTATCACTTGACCTTTAAATCATTTCAAGGTCATCTGTCCAAATTTCAAGGTCACAATTTACACAAAAATCAGGATTTCCAATTCTTTTTAAGTTATTTCACTAACTTAGTTCATTAGATATTTTGGTTTTAAATATTTACAGTATAACAACCGATCAGGAGAAGTAGAATTAATTACAAATTTGTTAAATTGTATTTCACTTCTATTTACGTGTATGACGTAAAATGTATTTTCAATGAGAGCATAAAATTGAGATTTTCTAAATTTTTCTCGTAAAATATTTGACATTTATCATGTTTATTCGGGTCTTCAGTAGACTATAATGATTATGGTTCTCATACCAACAAATAATGTATTTATCATACTTTCACATCTAATAGATTTTTTTCATCAAAGTTCCATACCGTTTACTGATAATCATGTCTCTTTCTGGTGAAAAAATCACAAAATGTGGCCAGAAAAAACCAATATTTATCAATGACCTTAAAAATTAAGCAGATGACCTTGACATTTCCTCAAAGTCATGATAGCATCAAATTGTCCTTAAAACATCTACCAAGTTTTGTAACGATAGCAGGCATACATCTTTTGAAATCAGATTTTTACTTATGACAGGTATTTAAAATTTTGTATCAAATGTTGCCATGGTAACCTATTTCAAAGGCATGTAAACAGAACAATCTCATTTCTACATAAATTTCCTTCGATCCCCATGAAGTCCTAGGATAATAATATTCAGAAAATAGGTAACTGTAATTCAAATTTTGTGCAACTGCATTATTTCTCATGTCAAAAGTAAGTGAAATATAGGTAATATCAGTCCTAAAGGCCCCTTCACATATAATGTTTAATTTTGCGCTCTATTGTGAGTGCTGTTGAGATTATCGTCAGGATTTTCTTTAACTCATTTGTGTCACACTTATGCCCTTTGCCGTGTGGAGCTCGTAAAAAAGTTCCCCGCGAGGGGTTTAACAGTAAGTGTTTTGAATATACTTCCCTGACATTGTCGCCATAGTACTTTCTATATAGACATAACGTCAGACAGTGCATGAGTTTTATATATTTTCATTTTCATGCTTCATGAACATCGACGGCGGATGCGGCTAGCCAACAGGGGATGCTTACTCCTCCCGGGCACCTGGTCCCACCTCTAGCTTGCTAGGGGTCCGTCGGTGTTTAATTTTGCGCTCTATTGTGAGTGCTGTTGAGATTATCGTCAGGATTTTCTTTAACTCATATAGACGAATTCATAGAACGAAGCCTTGCGAATGGGTAAAATTTGTTAAACTTGACGAATTTTGAACGAAAACGGTGTTGAAAAATATTATCATAACGAAATGCAAACGCAATGGAACTGCTTATTGCGAATAAGAAACGAAGCACTGCGAATTGTTACGACTTCGCGCTATGATACGTTAGAATGAGAATTGTGTATTTGTTTTTTCATTTGCGATTTGGAGCGTAAATATGCGAAATTTTACGCAGCGTTGCACATTGATACGAACGCGTCCGAAGCTAGCCGCACCTGCGTTTAACAGACATGACATTTTCTGTAGACTAACAGACGTTAGTACAATCATACAAAGAGGAAAGGGAAAGGTATGTGTAGAGGATCGGGAAGGAAGCAGCCAGAAAATCGGCCTAGTAGTCCTAATCCATAAGAACTATGTGGCTGTTTTTGTAATATACACTAAACGTGAAAATGAATTTCATGAACTATTTGTTCAAGGCAAATTATTGATGTTTTTATGATCACCGATAAAAGCTGGTTTTTGAGTCCATCATTTAGTCCACCTCTCTATCTGTCCGTCTGAGCTCATACATGTGCATCCTTATATAATGTGTATATACATCAGAATTTGATTTTTTTCAGAAGTTTGTTCATTTGGATAACGCCACAGAGGGTCAAATGTCACTTAATGTCGTTCAGAAGTCAAGGTCACTTTATAGCTAAATTATAGCATTTACTTCATAAAATATTTCAAACATTCATTAAAATGTATTTCTTGCCCAAATGATATGAAAGAAATATATATATACAATGTTAGAAAAATACATCGATGTGTTCAATAATTATATAAGAGTTATAATTATATCAAGGAGGATTACACTCAACTTCTTATGTATAGGATGTTCATATTAACATCATACATCGACAAATTGTTTTTGATTGTGAGCTTTTTGACATGTCTTTAAAATGGGCAATTTCTTAAAGATCAAGGTCATTTGTTAACCAATAATAATATAGGATATAAAAATACTAATTCAGCAGACTTCACAAAATATTTTGCATGATCTGAGCTTTCCATCAAAGGTATTCAAGGTAATTTTAGGATTAAAGGTCAAGGTTATAGATATGAACTTGTCGTTTCAGGTTATTAATATGAAAAAGAAATTAACAAAGACATGAAATTCTTATTAATCTCTTAAAGATCAAGGCCACTCAGAAAACAGAAGTTCATTAAGATTGAAATGTTTTGGGGGTATAGTTTTCTTTATCAATTCTATTTTTCTTTGTTCAGAAGCAATGATATGCAGCCAAAAAGTCTAATTTCTTGAAGTTTCTAGAATTTTCTCTCCTGAGCTCAACCATGAGTTGATCATTAATTCCAAATTGGCGCCACATGTCGTAATGCAGCCATGGTCCTCTCAAGATACGACCTGCTCTGGCTTCTCTTCTCCATCTGATACGGCATCTGATATACTGATAGATGTTGAGTTGTTGCAGTAGCACTTCCTAACAGGCTATTGCAGTCGTACACTGAAGAACCTGACGTTGTGTATCTTCCTTTTGAACAAGTAATTTCCAGATAATTCCCTTTTCACAAAAAAATAAATAAATTTGTAAGATGTTTCGAATAGCTTTCGTTGCTATTCGTATGCAATGGTAACCCTTCGTAATGATTATTACTAAAACGTTTTCTGTTCGTTTCGTATCGTCAACCTATCGCAATCATTCGTTTTTATTCGTCGATTGAATTATTTACGCATCGTCGCTATTCGTTACAGGTCGCACCAATAAGTAAAATATCGCAAAGGTGCGCTTTCAATCGCATGGAATGCAAATTCTTTGTGTAATATTCAAAACAGTAGGTCACATTCTAGTCCCTTGCGAACGTCGACGAAGATATAACGAATGCATACCGAATGATTAACGCATTATAACGCATTATAACGCATTATAACGAATACTTACGAATGATGGACGAAAATTTTATTTGCTGAGAAATTTTGAACATGTTCAAAATTTAACGACGAACAGAACTAACCGGAACGAATCAAGACGCTCACAAACGAATCCGCGCGAAGTCGACAACGAAGTATAACGTTGATATGCAAACGGAAACGAATTTTGCAAAAACCTTATTCGCCAGTTTGCGCAAGTTGACGTCGGAGGGCTTTCGTCCATATGTGAAGGGGCCTTAAAGGACTTGGTGCGCTAACCCCTCATATCGGCCCTATAATTTCGACGAAAAATGTATTTGATAAGCGAACTATTAATTATCACATTTTGCAATGTTTAATGTTTGAGAAAATACGGCGTCATAATTTTGAGCCCTCATAACGTCACGCGCATAATGTATGACGTCATGATCTGACATCATTTGCCCTGAATGACGCAAAACAAGGGAAAATCATCGTAATTTACACACAAATCTTCAAAATTCATATACGATCCAGGCCTCGCCCACACATTTTTTATGCAAATTAAAAGGCCGATCAGAAATCCATCAAATTGGTACAAAATTTATCATGGACAAGGCCTGGAAAGATAATTTGTATCGAAATTTTGCTCATTTGTTGATACAGTCAAACCTGTTTTATGTGACTTTGCAAGGGCCGACAGAAAATAGGTCACATAAGACAGGTGGTCACTGAATACAGATTCAAGCTGATCTGACTTTGACCAACAAAACTTTCGTAACTATTAAATGAATCACTGCAAAAAATCAATTTGTGTATTTATTAATCGTATTACACATATAAAATCACATAATATTTCACTTATCACAGAAGATTTAATTACGAAAAACACTGATGAAGAGATTTAATTTAAAATATTATGTTGTTTGGTCCTTTGCAACACTAAAAGTCGTAATTTACAGGTTCGGAATTCGGTACGGGACACAAAAATCTCGGTCGTTGTCGCGTTAGACAGGTTGTCCTTATAAACAGGTTAATTTGATAGGAAAATTGCTCGGGAGGAATTAAAAAGGTCACATAAAGCAGGAAGTCGCGAAAAAGAGGGTCACTTTAAGACAGTTTTGACTGTATTTCCAATGATTTCAACGTTTAAATTTTAGACCTTTTGAGCGACGTATTATTCTGTATAGGACTGTGGAATCAAACAGGCTTTCCTGATTTGGATTCACCATAAATTTGACCTTTTATAAACTAGAATATTATGGATATATGTTAAACGTCTTCAAACTCAATGGCATCATTTAAGACCTGATAAATTTACAGCATGGACCAGACATGCACGTTTCGGGTACTAAACCCTAGTCAGTGATCCTCAGTCTAAACAATGTAAAATGGCCGAAAAGTATGAAAATTATTATGACCAAAAATGTACCAAAAGACGTAGCAGAATGGGTGGGGTATGATGCTACAGGACCCACGTTTTAGAAATTTCAAGAAATTTCGTAACAGAAAATGTCAAATGCGTTAAAGAGACAGACGATCAACCGAAGTTGATCGAACTTGGCTACATGTGCCCTTCGGGACTCTTGGTCCACCAGCAGTGACACTCACCAAGTAGTTCAAATGTTAAACGTCTTCAAACTCATGATCAACTTTGAAAATAGGGCCAATATGGCAGGTTACCGCACCTACTCCTTTGCACAAAATGGCATATCTTGAATAAGCAATTTTTTTAATTGAAGCAAATTTACATGACATACAGATAGATGGAGATTGAATAAACAAACTATATAAACTGAAGAGGATTTAAAAAATCTGTTAAGAAAATTATATATACATTCAACATTCGTTTCCAGGGTAACGGGATGCATAAAAATGCCTTGTTTAAAGGTTTTTTTTTTAAACAAAATCTTGGTAACCATGGCAAAGAAACATAAGAGAAAAAATTGAAGGTCTTTTCGTTCTTAGGACATCATATACACCTTGTACACCAAATAAAATCCAAATCGTGGCCAAACATGTCTGATTTTGTTTTAGGTTTTTACAGAGAATCCATATTAAATCATGTCCATGAACTTCAGGGAAAACCCTCGTACATTCGGAGACATATAATTGTAATATTTGAATTAAAACGTATCACAAACACTATGTACATTGCATTGTTATTTCAGCCTGACGTCGAATTTAGCGATCAAGAGTTAGTATTCACGAATAAACATACTTTGTTTATTCGTGAGACCACTGGGTTATTGGAGAAGGGAGAGGGTTATGCGCACGTAATCCAGGATAACCACACCATTTGCTACTTGCGTGGCAAATGGTCGTCCAAAGTCGGCACCGATAGCCCATTGGTCTCGTCGGTTTATTTGTAGTCTTTTGTGTTTGATGTTTACATGTCGTATATCTCTTTTCCGTCTCATACTATGCTCGTCTTTTGTGTTTTTGCAATGGGTGTTTTGTTGTTTTGCTGTTGGTGCTGCAACAGGGTCTTGTTGGAGATCACCTCCCTTCTTTTGTATCATAAATTATATATAGAAACGATGTAATATTGTTATTATTTCATGAAAGAAGGCTGATACTGGTACAGAATGTGATTTTGATGGGTTTGACATCTATTTGACGTGTACATGTGTACATATTACACTCTCATTCAAATTAAGGTGCGGAGCCCATCCCCCCTTTTTTTTTCTTAAAGACGTCAATCTACCCCTCCCTTAGATTATACGAACTTTTTTCTAACCATATGTGATAAGAAAATTATAAACTGTGATGAAGTTCAGCATATATATAGAAATGCTGAAATTTTCGAACCCTCTCCCCGTCATTTCTTTTTTTTTTTGGAATTCATCGTTATTAATAGCAATTCTCTGTAAGGACCAAAATAATTTCAATATCACGTGGAAATAGCATGTCTCCAATTTTGGAGATTTTTGGTATGGAAGGTGCATATGATGTACTGAGACAAAAATAAATTTCCTTTTTACAAATTAAGTTTTCGTTGCCATGGAAACCATGTCTGAAATTTTACACATCAGTAGAATACTTGTTACATGTCATTTTCACAAGGCTCGTTTCCATGGTAACAGCTATTATAGTCAACTGAAATTTCCTTAATTTTTCTCTTTATATCTTTCATTATATAAATACTACACAAGAAGTATGCTTCCGCCCACTATTCTTATTTTCAGTATGCCCAAAATGTAGGCAAAAACCTGTCTTGAAGAGGCCCTTTTTAAGACCGAAAAAGCTCCTAATTTAACATGATTTTGCTCAATTTTAAGGGCAAATAATCTGAAATGTCAGGCTAACTTGATTTCTACTGCCAATTATCTTTTAAGTTTAATCCTCAATTTTTAAGAAAATGTTAAAATTTGAGTGGGACCTCTTCACAATTTTATTCAAAAGGGTGTAAAAAATGGTTACCATGGTGACATTCTGTTCAGTGCTATAACATATAGAGTAATTTACTGGTAAATATTTAGCTGTCCGTTATATATTTTTAAGCAATTTTTTATCAGTGCATATAAAAGAGCATTATTAATTTAAAAATGACCTTAAAAGTTTTCAAGGTCACAGGACCCAATGTCAAGGTCATCTTGAATGCAATTCACAAAATTTGGCAAAATTTTGTGATTTTTAAAAAGTATGACAGGCAGTTACTCATATACCATGTTGTACTGGGTAAAAGAAACACATACATACTGATTTGGGATATATCCCCTACTTATTGACCTAAGTCGCAAAAATATCAAAATCAATGACATCCTTGATTTGTAGCTAATTTTCCATGCATACATATAAAAAAATGTGAGATTATCATGATTTATGTCTGGGGCCTTTTTTCTTACGAGAAATGTTCTGAACTAAAAATTGTTATGTTTTTCCACCTATCGGTCCTTATTTTAGAAAGAAGTATTTTGGATACAAATATGTGACAGTCAAGCCTAAAATAAGTAACAATAAATAACAACAAAAATGCAAATTTTATTGAAATTGGAACCTATATTTTGAATTGACCTTGAACTTAGATTCAATGACCTTGACAAATTTTGGAAGTGCTCAAATAAAGAATAATTTCTTCTGTTGTCCCTACATGAAGCTTAAGCAATATAAGTTATTTAAACCATGATATTAATCAATTTGAAAAGATATAGTCATCATGTGTCAAAATGAAAAGTTGCCATGGCAACCATTTTTGACCTCAAAATGTAGGAAGACAAAACAAGGTCCCACTTATTTTATTCAGTGATTATATTTGTCACATGAAATCTATTTTGTTCTGACAACAGTGATGTTGTTATCAGCCTGTCATTTTTTGTTATTTTTGCTTAAAAAATGGTAAAAATTTGACAAAAATAGGCCTTAATTTTAACCTTATTTTATGGCAATTTTTGACTGATTTTGATTTGAAAGGATTCGGCTAATTGTTTCCAAAATAGTTTGGTCCTTACAGAGAATTGATATTAATTGCTATGAAAACGAATCATTTATTTAGAAAATGGTTTTTCATTTGATGTATAAGTTATTTACATGTGGAAACTAGCAAAGGAGCTAATAAGTTAAGGCATAAAATCTGCCCTGAAAAAGTGGAATTTTCAAAATGGGACTTCAAGAAAATTCTTTCACAAAATTGATGCCAGTTCTTTTTTTTTTTCATCACAATCAGCAGTTGCATAGGATTTATTATGCATCAATTTCCTAAAGTTTTTATAAAAATCAATGGAAAGTGGAAACGTTTTCTAAGACATTGTCCCCCCTATCTACAGAACGCCATTTTTACAGAAAGTGTGTATCATCAATACACATCTTTTGACAAAGTGGGGTTCTGTAGCTTGGGGGAACAATGCCCCAGGGACGAAAAACTGAAAAGGGGAGGGTGGGCGCTTTTTACGAATCTGTATTTTAGACCATAGTACAAGTAAAGTTTCATTTTTCCCTTTAAAGTAAATCATTCCTTTCTTCTAAACATGTTCATGTGAAATGCACATTCAAGATTTTGGAATGAAATAATCAAGAGCGTGATGTTTATTTCTTCACATTGTGTATTTCACGGTAAAATGCCTACTTTATAGTCAATTCATACAAAATACAACCGTATTTTTCAAATCCAAGATTTTGAAATTTTTGATTAAGTTGAGATCAGTCTTTTAAATTTGATTTCTAGTATCTTGTTTAGACTATAAATATGTTTTGAGATTTATAGATATCCATATCAGCCAGATAGTTTTTAATTTCCAACGTTTTTTGGTCGATATAAGCTTCTTTTCAACATGGCTACCCCCTCCCTACTCTTTGGACTGTAATTTAAGTATCTAGCTATATAGATGTAAGCTTATCGAAATAAAAGTTGTATGAGGAATCTCCAAATACATTACATTTTAGTTAGATCAAGTTTTCTTGTGTATAAGAAATAAACATAACGTTTATCTTATTGTCTTCCCGTCAATGTTAAATAGATACTAGATGAAATAAATATAGTTTAAAGAGTGTGAGGAAGCTACATGTGTGGAAGAATACGTGTGAAAATGGGTCCTCAGAACAGTAAAATTCGAATAATTCCGGTCCGGGACCAGGTGTATGACTGAAAAAATATTTCAAAAGTTGTGTGCTTTAAATCTTTACGACATTTATTCCATGCGATTCAAATGAAATTTCTAATCATTTAAAAGTAGTGTCAATGTGTTTAAGCCGGTGCTATTTAAGAATTTTTCTCCAATTTTTGGTAAGAAAGTACTGGATCCAACTCCTTTCTTTTACCGAAACAAGACTATATCGGTCATGTTGGTGATCGTCTTTGTTCGCTATGTTTGTATTTTGTAATAGCAGATTCAGATAGTAGTTATCATGTTTGACAGGCAAATGAGAGCGGAACAAAAAATGGCACCGATAATGTTTTAATGGGATACCTGTATCTATGGGAATCGGATCCATTTCTAAGTTTTATTAAATTTGATATATCATGTAAACGTCTTCAAATTGAATAGGATCATTTAAGAACAGATAAATTGGCACCGTGGACCAGACATGCACGTTACTTTCGTGAGTTGTCGCCATAGCACTTTCTATATAGATTTAGCCTAAGACAGTGCATGTATTTTATATTTTATTCATTTTAGTTCGTGATCATCGACGGCGGGTGCGGCTAGCCAACAGGGGATGCTTACTCCTCCCGGGCACCTGGTCCCACCTCTAGCTTGCTAGGGGTCCGTCGATGCTCAATTTTGTGCTCTATTGTGAGTGCTGTTGAGATTGTCGTCAGGATCTTCTTTAACTCATTATCATTACGTGGACGTTACTCTCGTGAATTATCATTACGTGGACCAGACATGCATGTTTCTTTCGTGAATTATCATTACAGATATTATGAAAAGATAGATAAATTTGTGAAATTCATAGAGGTAAATTTTGAAGTGATTCTGAAATTTGTTTTAGATTTGTCGCATTGCACATGTATTTCAATATTTACACTGAGAACATAAAGGTTTGTCCAACTATATTTCAGATGATCATTCAAGAGTTCGTCTGCAAGGCAAAATGGATTTCATTAATGCAAATTTTATAGAGGTATTTAATTTTAAGTTCTTTATCTTTATGAAAAGAACAATTTTTCTAAATTCACTGTCTGAAATTTCAGAATTTTAAAAAAATTCTGCAAGATTAATATTTCTTTAAATGTCTTCATTGCTACTCTCAGGATGCGAGTGGAATCAAAAAGTACATTGCAGCACAAGGTAAGACAATAAGTTGATGACGTCTGAAAAAGTTTATCCAGAGATAATCAATTTTGATACCGATATGAAATGGCTGAATTCATAAGGCGTTATTCTTGTACCTTCCCAGGTCCAATTCAAACAACCATTGAGGATTTTTGGCAGATGATATGGGAAAGCAACATTGATAAAATAGTGATGTTGACGAACCTTGTGGAAGGAGGAAAGGTATTCATTTAAGAAATAACAACTAGCTAGCCGTGGTTTATCGTCCAGTTATTCCACGAGTCGCATGAACTAATCAAAGTATCACCGAACCGGGAAGCGGATAATTTTTCGTAGATAAATACATAAGTCTTAGATCACTTTTGCTTATATCTATTTTTTATACTATTATAATAGAACAAAGTTTTATTAGTTTTCTGAAATGGATTGACGTGTTCATCAACAGAAAAAGTGTGAACAATACTGGCCAAATCCAAATGAGAAAACTACACATGGAAAATTTGGATTGACATTGAAGGATGAGAGAATATTCTCATATTACACTCTACGAGAGGTGGAAATTATTGACAATAAGGTAATTTATTTATTTAATGGATACATGTATAAGTTACTTTTTGTCCCCCGCTTTCGCGAAAGCGCGGGGACATTAAAACTGATTCGTCTGTCCGTCCGTCTGTCCGTCCGTCCGTCTGTCCGTCAGTCACAAAAACTTTAACCTTGTGCATAACTTTTGAATGGTAAGTGATAGGGCTTTGATATTTCACATGTGTACAAATGTATTTCTTGTGACAAGACCTTTCCATGGATACCATAATTTTTGACCTTGTGACCTTGACCTTGGACTTTGACCTACTTATTAAAAACTTTAACCTTGATACTATGGCATTTACATATCACAGCTCATCCGGTACGATAGAGCATGTACTGATATTTTGGATTTTCACAGTAGAAATTTACAAATTACCAAAAAACTTTTAGGTCAAGGTTTCCGCTTTCATAAACTAGTTAAGACTTTCTGGAAATTTTACAAGAATTACAGTCAACTTCTTTTAAAATTTGGATCTATACATGCAACGGAGTACATTACTATGGGTATTACACAACCTGTCTTTTATGGTGATATGATAAACAAAATAAAAAGGATCAAAGGTAGGCAGCATAACCATCGAAAATGCGTCAGAATCATCAAACGCCTTTTATATCGTGGATATGATCCTAATGTCACCAGACGGACACTAGGCTTGGTACTTGACCAATCTACAGTCTTGTACAATCGCATCCTTGAAACTTGCACTCTGACTGACTGTGACGACGGGACTCCATGACGGGCCCTGTCCAAACCTCTTTAGAGAAGACAGGGCCCCGACCACCTGTCCTCTCTGAATGTCAGTCGGACTCCTCGGGTGATTACATACATGAGCTCGCTACAGCCGGCAGAGCACGGACTGTATTACGCATGCCCTCTTTTTATATCCATTTACATATTCATCTGTGTCTCTGGGGCCTCTGCGTTTCGCGGTCTTGTTTGTGTGATGTCATCTTACAGTGAGGAGGTTGTTTTACACCACAACTGTACGTTCTTCGAGACCTCTGGGTAATTGGAGAAGTGAGAGGGTTGTGCGCACGTAATCCAGGATAACCACACCATCTGCTACTTGCGTGACAGATGGCCGTCCAAAGTCGGCACCGGTTACCCATTGGTCTCGTCGGTTTATGTGTAGTCTTTTGTGTTTGATATTTACATGTCGTATGTCTCTTTTCCGTCTTATGCTGTACTCGTCTTTTGTGTTTTTGCATCGGGTGTTTTGGTGTTTTACTGTTGATGCTGCAAAGGGGTCTTGTTGGAGATCTCCTCCCTTCTTTTTTGACCATAACTTTTGAATGGAACGTGATAGGGCTTTGATATCTCACATGTGTATTCCTTGTGACAAGACCTTTCCATGGATACCAAAATTTTTGACCTTGTGACCTTGACCTTGGACTTTGACCTACTTATTAAAACTTTAACCTTGACCATAACTTTTGAATGGAAAGTGATAGGGCTTTGATTTTTCACATGTGTATTCCTTGTGACAAGACCTTTCCATGGATACCAAATCTTTTTACCTTGTGACCTTGACCTTTGAGTTCGACCTACTTTTCAAAAAACTATAGCCTTGTCCATAACTTTTTAATGGAAAATGATAGGGCTTCCACATTTCACATGTGTATTCCTTGTGATGAGACCTTTCTGTTGGTAACAACAGTCTGACCTTGTGACCTTGTCCATGGAGGTTGACCCACATTTAAAAACTTCATCCTCGACCATAAGTTTTTGATGGTAATTTAAATCATAGGTCTTAAATATTTCACATGTGCATACCTTTTCATAAGCCCTGTCCCTTGGAAACAAAACAAAAGTTTGGACCTTTTTACCTTTTCTTGGAGTTAATCTTTCATATTTAGAATGTTGATATTATATGAAATATATTATTAAAACTTAAGAATGGGAGGATGTTTGTAAGCATTTCTTTAAAGACAAACACCCAAAAGCGGGGGACCACAATTCCTTGAATTTGATTTTTTTGCATGGTTATATGTGAATATGATGGTAACAAATGAACAATTGATTCTTTAAAATAATTTGATCAAAATATAATTTCTAAAATACAGATAATTATTTTGAATTGGGACTGTGTGCGGGAGTTTTTTTTTCTCATAAAAAAGACAATTTCTACCTGAATAAGTGTTTATACTCAAAGTTTCTTAGAATGTAAGATATATCGAAATAAAATATACACGTTAACAAAGAAAGTTTTTCTGAAATAAATTTCACCTGTATAAAGCAGCAACTAAAATAAACGAGCATATAATAGGATGTAAATATTTATGACGCCCAACTGTAGATAGGGTGGTAAGTTAAGGTGATTTATTGATTTATTTACTTTACACAAAGTTCTCATGCCATATGATATATTTTGTTTTTGCTTATACGTCTCTCAGAAGTTTGTTTGAAATGTCATATTTCGCCAATCACATTTTAGATCAGATTTTTAAAGAGTCTTTTCTGGTATTATGTCATTGGACTCTGAACATTTTTTTTAATATGTTAACTTCTTCATTTCGACGGATGAACAATACATTTTTCTTCAATATTTAATACTTTAAAGACATACAGTGACTGTAGTAAATACATTTATTCTCATAATTCAGGAACCTCGCAAAGTTCTACAATGAGAAAAACATCGGTTTGTGAAAGAATTATTTCATTTCAGTCGAAACAAAAAAGAGAAATTCTCCATTACCATTTCACAACATGGCCTGACCACGGTACACCAGATCCTCTACTCCTCATTCTTTTTCATAAACGTGTTATCGCTACTAAGGCAAAGTACGATGGACCTATTCTCGTACATTGCAGGTATGTATAATCGAAGATGATTTTGAACAGTTGTTTTATTTAATGTGTTTAATCCTTTTTTTTATTTATTATTATTTGAACGGTTTTAAATAGAACGATCATGATAGAAGTTTTCAATATCTTTTGAACATCAGTTCTTCGACTAAGCGGATGCTCTTATAAAACAAATATAATTTTCTATCGTAGTGCCGGTATCGGTCGAACAGGAACATTTATTGCATTGGATGCTTTAGACAGCCAAGGAGCAAACACTGGTATCGTGGACATTGAGAACTATGTGAGAATTATGAGAAAAGACAGATTGAATATGATACAGACCTCAGTAAGTACATGTGTTTGCTTCGACGTAGATCGTATTCTGTCATCCTATTATTCCTATCAAAGGAAAATATTAAAAGTATTTCATTTATTTTTATTTTTAAAAATCTTTGTGGGTTAAAAATTCTCATATTGATTTCGACTTTGTAATTTCGAATCGTTTATTATTATTCACCTGCTGTTATTAATGTCTATTCGATGTCATTTGTGTTTTGATAATCATCAGATGTTTCAACTTAATTGCTTAAAGTCCAAAATAATATGTTTTTATACATACTTAACGTCAATATGTTCGTATTGTTATATAAAGAATTATTTAATGACTTTCACCCTCATTAACCATACTTAATTGTTTAGATTGAGGATAAGTTCCCGAAACGTGCATGTCTGGTCCATACTGTTAATTTATCTCTTCTTAAATGATGGTGTTCAATTTGAAGACGTTAAACATGTATGATGAATTTCCTTTTTAATAGATCTAGTGAATTTTAAAATATAAGAAATACTGTATGTGCACTTATTTTAGCGGGATTCATATTTTAACAATGTTAGCGCTGCCAAGACTGCGCTAATTCATGAATCTCTTATAGATTAATGGGGAAAATTAGTCAAATAGCTTATTTATGATTACGCTTATATATCATTCACCCAATTCTGTTCTGTTTCCGCTAAAATTTGGTTACGCTAAAATAAGTACACGTACAGTATCTATCAGTAATTCCGTCTCAACGCCGAGAAGGCAAGGCAAAATCATAAGCATAAGGGTCGTGAACCTCAGTATGAATAACATTCCGAGGTGAGACCAGGTGCCCGGGGGTGGTCAGCGTCACCTGATTGCATGCAGCAGGATGACTGACTCTGTTACTTTAATCTTGTAAAGAATCAATCCATAATTCTCGATATGCCTGACAAAAAAGTCGCTATAATAAGGGAAAGAGAGTGATATCCAGTATGAGCATCCTGCACTCACCCAGCGAAACAAACACACAAGAATGACACACAAATAACATCACATAAAACTACAAATTGCAAAAAGACATAACAGTATTCACTAGAATTTCATACAAAACAATCGTAATGAGTTAAAGAAGATCCTGACGATAATCTCAACAGCACTCACAATAGAGCAACAAATAGAGCATCGATGGACCTCTAGCAAGCTAGAGGTGGGATCAGGTGCCCGGGAGGCGCAAGCATCCCTCTGCTGGCCAGCCGTAAGAAACGTACAGAAACATCAAACATTGATGACAACACATAACAGGAAGGAGAGCAATGTGCACCCGGTGCAGACTTTAAAAGGCCATCCATCTGCAGGTTATAAAATAAATAAATATAATAAAATTTTCGCTACAGAATACAAATAAAACTTGTAATTGACATTATTAGTGAAATGCCTTCTCCTTCCTTTCGGACAAAATAAATGCTAGATTTGGCGAGAATTTCTACAAACATGTGGTAGAGATCCCTATGGATACTAATTGTGTATAATTTACGGCATGGACCAGACATGTACGTTCCGGGTATTTAACCCTTGTCAGTGATCATCAGTCTAAAAAATGTAAAATGGCCAAAAAGTATGAAAATTACTATGTCCAAAATATACCAAAATACGTAGCAGAATGGGTGGGATATGATGCTACAGGACCCACGTTTTAGAAATTTCAAGAAATTTTGTAACAGAAAATTTCAAATGAGTTAAAGAAACAGACGAACAACCGAAGTTGATCGAACTTGGCTACATGTGCCCTCGGGGACTCTTGGTCCACCAGCAGTATATCACGCGCAGGCAGGTATTCTCTTAAAACATTCCAATTTCTTTACGGTCACATAAACTGACGAAAATGCAAAATAACAAATCAAATAATCAAAGTGAATCCCAATGGAGATTTTATCAGGTGTATGTAAAAGGCAAGCGTTTTCTGAGTGGTTGGCTTTCCGTTTATGAATGCCAAGGATATCTGTATTTGCAAAACCCTTTGAATACTTGAAAGAAGGGAGGAGATCTCCAACAAGACCCCGTTGCAGCATCAACAGTAAAACACCAAAACACCAGATGCAAAAATACAAAAGACGAGTACAGCACGAGACGGAAAAGAGACACACGACATTTAAACATCAAACACAAAAGACTACACATAAACCGACGAGACCAATGGGTAACCGGTGCCGACTTTGGACGGCCATCTGTCACGCAAGTAGCAAATGGTGTGGTTATTCTGGATTACGTGCGCACAACCCTCTCACTTCTCCAATTACCCAGAGGTCTCGAAGAACGTACAATTGTGGTGTAAAACAACCTCCTCATTGTAAGATGACATCACACAAACAAGACCGCGAAACGCAGAGGCCCCAGAAACACAGATGAATATGTAAATGGGTATAAAAAGAGGGCATGCGTAATACAGTCCGTGCTCTGCCGGCTGTAGCGAGCTCATGTATGTAATCACCCGAGGAGTCCGACTGACATTCAGAGAGGACAGGTGGTCGGGGCCCTGTCTTCTCTAAAGAGGTTTGGACAGGGCCCGTCATGGAGTCCCGTCGTCACAGTCAGTCAGACTGCAAGTCTCAAGGATGCGCTTGTACAAGACTGTAGATTGGTCAAGTACCAAGCCTAGTGTCCGTCTGGTGACATTAGGATCATATCCACGGTATAAAAGGCGTTTGATGATACTGACGCATTTTCGATGGTTATGCTGCCTACCTTTGATCCTTTTTATTTTGTTTATCATATCACCATAAAAGACAGGTTGTGTAATACCCATAGTAATGTACTCTGTTGCATGTATAGATCCGAATTTCAAAAGAAGTTGACTGTAATTTTTGTAAAACTTCCAGAAAGTCTTAACTAGTTTATGAAAGCGGAAACCCTGACCTAAAAGGTTTTTGGTAATTTGTAAATTTCTACTGTGAAAATCCAAAATATCAGTACATGCTCTAGCGTACCGGATGAGCTGTGATATGTAAATGCCGTATGACGGTAATCTTGGAACATCACCGTCAAGCAAAGGGAAATTTACTATGTTGAATCCAAAATCATCCCTTTTGTCATATACACTTGTATGAATCTTTCCGTTTACAATTTTGATATTTAGGTCCAAAAAGGGTGTTTCTATATTTGAAAGGTTTGCCTTGTTAAGGGTTAATTCTTGTGGATAAATTTCATTCTTATATAATTCAAAAGGAGGATTGTCAATGGTTAGAATATCATCCAGATACCTAGAAGTATTATTGAAACATTTCAGCTCATCAAATTTTCTTTGCTTTTGAAGATTTTGGATAAATTCTTTTTCATAAGTGTATAAAAATAAATCTGCATCAAGAGGCGCACAGTTAGTACCCATAGGAATTCCTACAAATTCCTTTGAGTATAGTACCCATAGGAATTCCTACAATTCCTTTGAGTATAGATGATAAAGCCTATTTATTCTTGCTTTTATTATTTGTTTCTTTTTTCTAGGAACAATATAAAGTGTTGCACGAGGCTTTAGTCGAGGTGTTCCAGTGGCAGGATACGTCTATATCAATGGACGAATTTCCATCTGTGTGGAAATCCATTGACTCCGACAACAGCCCGATAAATCAACAACATCTGAAAAAAGAATATGACGTATTATCTTTAATTATATATTTTATATGCATGTTTTTCTCATATTTTCTTATCATTTATTGAGAAATCCGTATTTAGATACATGCTCTTATGCAAAATTTCAGTGAACCATATGTGCATTTCAACAAGTTATTTATCATCAGTGATGCTCGAGGCCGATGGATAGAAAATCCAAATAATATATAAAGATATGAAGAACGAAAGTCTTAAAGACCTAACATTTCTGCCAAAATACCTTGTACATTTTGTACTAAGGACAGAACTATTGCAACCAGGAAGATACCAATTTAGTTTTTAGACATTATCATTTTTTTTCTGCAAAATTTTAATATAATTCAAGTGCCGAAACACTGGGAAACAAGTCAGTGACACATGATCTGAAAATTTGAGGAGAATTATGAAAAATCCGTATTTTCATGTATTTTCAGAAACTACTTGAAATGAAAACCCTGCGTGGAGAAGAGACGTCTATAACAGCTTTGAAAGAAGAAAACAAATTAAAGAACAGAACAGTCAACATATTGCCTTGTTTGTGTTACACCTCATTACAGACTACGTCACTTGCTTATTTCAATCAAAATAATTTTATATTTACAACTTTATGCATACATTATGCCTATTTGCTCGAATCTTCTTTTTTTTTTTGCAGAGGAATTACCTAAATATTTTCAAAAGTCCACTTATTTTATTTCAGTGGACAAATATCGTCCCTACTTGACTTCAGCATCTAAGTGGGGCAAATGACTACATTAATTCTGTGATCATTCCGGTTAGTAGCATTCAATATAGCATTTACTCAAATAACCAGAAAAGGAGGCTTTTTTCCGATTCGTATAATATTAACCAAGCTTTCTTCAAAATAATTTCATTGCGGAAGAGAAAATTAATAGTATTTTATGATAACTTTCAATGACAAATATGGACAATGACCATATCCCGATACACAGTACAAATGTTAAACGTCTTCAAATTTGATAGCATCATTTAAGAGCAGATAACTTGACAGCATGGACCAGACATGCACGTTTCGGGTACTTAAACCTCGTCAGTGATCCTCAATCTAAACAATGTAATATGGCCAAAGAGTGGGAAAATATTATGTCAAAATATGTACCGAAAAACGTAGCCGGATGGGTGGGATATGATGCTGCTGGACCCACGTTTAGAAAATTTTAAGGTTTTTTTGATAAGAGAAATTTTTGAGTGCGTTGAAGGAACAGACGATCAACCGAAGTTGATCGAACTTGGCTACATGTGCCCTCGGGAACTCCTGGTCCACCAGCAGTGACACTCACCAAGTGGCTCAAATGTTAAACGTCTTCAAATTTGCTAGCATCATTTAAGAACAGATAAAATTGGCAGCATGGACCAGACATGCACGTACTGAACCCGAAGGTATAAGAAATCAGGATAGAACAGGAACCAAAGCAAACAAACAAAAACTTCCACCATATGAGAAGAAGCGAACTCAAAATACTGTAAACGTGGGTATTTTCGCATGGGGGTTATTTTCGCGTTTTTCGCGAATCAAACGACTTTGCGAAAATTTTACCAACGCGAAAATATCCCCGCTGCATTCTTACAATGGGAAAGACATCTTCATTGTGAACATTTTCCCCACGTGTATTGTCTTGATGTTATAATCGCGAAATTCCCCCTGCGAAAATAAGCACGTTTACAGTATGGGGCGGGGGTGAGACCAGGTGCCCAGGAAGAGTCAATATATCATTCTTACATGTTACCCCCGTCGCTTCAATTCGGCAGAAATATCACATCTGGTTACTTCCATTTCGGAAGATACCAGTATAGTTAGTTATAGTTTTCAATGCTATGACTGCTTTAACAGAATTAATTATGCAAGATTATACACGAACTGCATTGGCTGCTAATGATGGTTCCTTATTCTAAACACTTGATAGTATAATCATTTCATTAGTCCCCTACCGGCAACGCCGAATGGGACTCTTAGTTTCCTCTCGGTTTGTCCGTCTGTCAGTCACATTTTCAGTTTTCCGGACTTTTTTTCGCTGTTGTTGCATAAATTGAACTAATTTTGGTATATGGATATATCTCAATGTGATACAGGTCAAGATTGAGTTTGGTTTTAATTGACCTATTCTTACAAGAGTTACATGACCCTTGGGCTTAGCAAATTTCATGAAAATCTCAGTTTTCCTGGTTTTCCTTCGGTTCTACTGCAGATAATGAACTGATTTTGGTATATGAATACATCTTAAAGTGATAAAGAACAACTTTGATTTTAGGTTTCCATTGACCTTATTTTACAAGAGTTATGGCCCTTGGACAAAGCAAATTTTATAATTTTTCAGTTTTCCGGACATGTTTTGGCTGTTATTGCAGATAATGAGTTGACTTTTAGTATGTGAATATAGTATGGTGTGGTACAGATCAAGTTCGAGGTTACGATTGACCAATTTTCGCAAGATTTATGGCCCTTGGATTAAGCAAATATTATGAAAAATCCGTTCTCCGGACTTTGCTTGGCAGTTATTGCAGATAATGAACTGATGAATAGAGTTGCGGGACATAAATTTATGCCGGTAGGGGACTTATATCGCTCAGCAATCATTACATTTTTTGGTTACATCATATTTAATACATTGACTATTTTTCGTATTGATTCTTCATTCCCCTGGCTAGAATTATCTCAAATTACAGATTTTGAATAAATTCATAAATCCTCTAATTTATAATAAATTCCTTTAATTTCATTTACACATTGAAGACTCAGATGTCTATAGAAGCTTTCATGGTGACACAACTACCACTACAGGGGACTATTGTAGACTTCTGGAGGCTAATATCTGATCAAGACTCACACTGTATTGTTTACTTCGCATCATCGTCAGATGAAGAGGTAAAATTAAAATAGATACTGAAAATGATAAAGTGTATGATCATTCATTATGAAGCTTATGTAATTTTCTCATGATCAAATTTCTCCGGATAGATTTTTTTCCCTTGCGTTTTTTTCTGGTAAACAATTGTCCGCAAGTGATGTATATAAGCTAATAGTAACTGTAGTAAAATTCTTGGGAGAATACATACGTCAATGTTAAACGATTTCAAATTCAATCGCATGATTTAAAACCAGATAAATTTGCAGCATGGACCAGGCATGCACGTTTCGGGTACGTTACCCTCGTCAGTGATTCTCAATCTGAATAATTAAACACAGCCAAAGAGTGTGAAGTTATAACGTCTAAAATGTAATAAAAGACGTAGATCTAGCAGGATAAAAGGGACACAATGCTATATAAACGACTGATAAACGTCTTCAAATTCAATAGCATCATTTGAGAAGAGATAAATTTGCAGGATGGACCAGACATGCATTTCGGAAACTTAACCCTCATCAGTGTTCCTCAATCTATACAATGTAATAAGACCAAAGAGTGTGAAAGTTGCTATGTCCAAAAATGTACCGAGAAACGTAGAAGGATGGGTGGGATATGATGTTTAACGTCTTCAAATTCAATAGAATCATATTGTCATTTAAGAGCATATACATTTCCAGCCTGGACCAGACATGCACGTTTCGGGTACTTAACCCTCGTCAGTGGCCCTCAATCTAAACGATGAATGTGGCCAAAGAATGTGAAAACTATTATGTCAAAAATGTACCCAAAAAAACGTAGCATTATGGTAGGGATATAATGCAATAGGACCAACATTTTAGAAATTTAAAGAAATTTTGATACCAGCAATTTTTGAATGCGTGGAAGAGATGATCAACATGGGTACTCCTGGTCCACCAACAGTGACATTCACCATACAAATGGTACAAATGTTAAACGTCTTTAAATTCAATAGCATAATTTTAAACCAGATAAAGCAGCATGTTACAAACATGTAAATGTTTAATAAAGAGGTTGAGCAAACCCAACTTGTACGTGTTCGAGAACTTGTACGTGTATTTACACGTTAACTGTTAACACGTTGACGTTATGCGGTTGAGCAGATGTCACAACGCGTACTTGTACGTGTAAATAATATCGTGGAACGCAAAATGTGATGACGTCATAAACAACTTTTTGACGTACGCGTACACGTACATGTATGTACACGAACAAGTTCGGTTTGCTCAACCTCTCTAATATTATTATACAGTAAAATGTGCACAGTGTTACAATGTTTTTTTTTCTGAAAATTAATCTTTTATAAAAGTTAAAATAATAATTGTAATTTAAAAAAGAAAAATAAAATCATATGGATTAGAATCATTAAATATAAGTCGAAAACGTCTCCTAGCCTTATCCATCCTGAACGACACGCCTACAAAAGTTAAGGAAGCAAGGTATCTACTCTCATTTATAAGATATTTTAAGATACTTATTCTATGTAAAGAACAAATATAGATAATTAAATTGTTATTTCATACTTTCTTGTGTCTATATCGATCAGATGAACCGTTAAACATGATTAGTTACGATCTGATAAACTTACAGATTCCAAATGATATTTCATTCTTTGTACGATTATATCACATACAAAATGTATTATGCAAAAAAAAAAAAACAAAACAACTTTTAGTTTTTTGAGTAGCGTATGTTCGTTTGTAGGATGCCTTAGAATTAAATATATTTATATCTCTTAGGTCTCGTTGTGTTTTCATTTTCATGGTTTATCGAGGCATCCTTGATCTTCTTAAACTCATCTGTCATTTTTTGTTATGTTTTAATCTAGGTTTAGCACGACGTAAAACCTGCATGAAAATGCTTCAAAAGCCAATGTTTTCTGAACTTTCGGTAGAAAACAAATGTCCATGACGAAGATGATTTGTATTTGCATGTTTGCTGGGCGCATTCATTCAGTATACATGTACATGTATAAATAATATATGAACATTCAGTCATATACGAGGACTGATTGATATGTTGTGAGCCTTGGTATTCTGGGATGCAGATGGTATTCTGCTGATAAATTATCTTCAAAAATGACAAACAGTCAATAGCACATATTATGCTTCACAGACATAGTTACGGAAAATGATTAAACTTAAGGCATTATATGTATAATGAGGGATAATTGGTTGACCTTTTTTGTGCTCAGATTTTGGCTCAATACCTTGGTTGACCTATTAATTGAGTTTGGAATTCTAAACTTATGACATGTTATAATATAAAAAAAATATTGAAAATGTTTCACCAATGAGTTTTTGAAAAAAGGTCCTATAAGAGTTATAAGAGTTATCGGCGCTCAAATGTTAAACGTCTTCAAATTCAATAGCATCATTTTAGACCTGATAAATTTACAGCATGGACCAGACATGCACATTTCGGGTACTAAACCCTCGTCAGTGATCCTCAGTCTTAACTATGTAAAATAACCCAAAAGTATGAAAATTATTTTGTCCAAAAATTTACCAAAAGACGTAGCAGAATGGGTGGGATATGATGCTATAGGACCCACGTTTTAGAAATTTCAAGAAATTTTGTACAGAAAATTTCATATGCGTTAAAGAGACGGAAGATCAACCGAAGTTGATCGAAACTTGGCTACATGTGCCCTCGGGGACTCTTGGTCCACCAGCAGTGACACTCACCAAGTAGTTCAAATGTTAAACGTCTTCAAATTCAATAGCATCATTTTAGACCTGATAAATTTACAGCATGGACCAGATATGCACGTTTCGGGTACTAAACCCTCGTCAGTGATCCCCAGTCTAAACTATGTAAAAAAACCCAAAAGTATGAAAATTATTTTGTCCAAAAATGTACCAAAAGACGTAGCAGAATGGGTGGGATATGATGCTATAGGACCCACGTTTTAGAAATTTCAAGAATTTTGTTCAGAAAATTTCATATGCGTTAAAGAGACGGACGATCAACCGAAGTCGATCGAACTTGGCTACATGTGCCCCCGGGGACTCTTGGTCCACCAGCAGTGACACTCACCAAGTAGTTCAAATGTTAAACGTCATTCAAATTCAATAGCATCATTTTAGACCTGATAAATTTACAGCATGGACCAGACATGCACGTTTCGGGTACTCAACCCTCGTCAGTGATCCTCAGTCTAAACTATGTAAAATAACCCAAAAGTATGAAAATTATTTTGTCCAAAAATGTACCAAAAGTTGACATTGAAGTCTATGGAAAAACTAATATTTCAGTCATATCTTCCAAGAGAATGATTGGGCTCAGCAATGGTTGGATGAAAAAAATTGAAAATTAATATTTATCAAATTTCACAGGAAAATTTCAAATTCACCGTGTAGATCTTTCGCAAGTTATTTTTAAAGTTGTTTCAATCAAGCGGAGATAAATCCTAAAACCTTTTCTGTTACCTACCATCATAATTTAAAAGTTAAAATAAAAAAAAAAAAACGATTGAGCAATATGATATAATTCATTTACATAATTTCAAGATTTCGGATATGATTTCGTTCATTATACATCTAATACCTTAAGGGCCGCGGAAAGCTCACTCGTTCAACGTATGTTGATCCATCATGACAATGTTTCTGTTCACAAGTATGTCATTGCCATGGCTGCCAGTCATGGTTGTGGCTTTAATTTCATTGAGCATCCGCCTTATTCAAATGAGTTTCATATTTCCTAAACAGGAAACAGCTATTTCTGGCACCCAATTTCAGTCCAATGATGACGTCATATTTGCAGTTGATGGGTTTCTGACCAGTCAAGATTTGGAGTTCTCTAAAAAATGTACCGAAGCTCTTTAACACCGATGGCGAAAGTGTAAAGATACTGATGGGAATTATTTAGAAATATAATGCAAAATGCCTGATAAAAATCGAATCTCAACATATCAATCAGCCCTCGTATTATATGACATTACCAAACTATAATACTGTTATCCGCACTCTTCAATGTTTTCAACTCTAATGAATCTGTTCTGCCTGTATTGGTGCCTTAAACTTCTTGTGCAACCGCAAACACCATGCTTGACCGAAGTAGAACTTAAAACAAACACAGTGAACCGGGAAGTACCTTTATTGAGCGTGAGACAACGCCTTATATGCTCCTCAGCTAGCCAAATAAATCGTGGCAAACCGGAATAAAACGCACAGCTACACTAAAGAAGTCGAAGCTCATATGGAATTTAACGTGACAGACAGTAACGCAACCTCATAGAATCATACGAATCCGATTCATGCTGTACCTTCTCGTCCTATCACACATGTTGTCCATTTTTTGTTACGGTATGCATCATATTGTCACATTTCGGTCTATGAAGTAGGCCATTTCGGCCAGCACAGAAGTTTCAAAATTCACAATTCAAAAATTTGCAACTTGGCAATTATAGCTAGTTATGGTTGTCAATTCCATTTTCCTACGTTGTCCCAAAATCACCCAAATTCGTCCACGAAAGCTTGAAATATGGCAGCCGTGAACATAGTAACAGAGTTTTAAGTAAAATGCGCTTTTGTCTACATTGCTTTAAACGGTTGCAATGACCTTAATTTGATTTATTCACATGATTGACTTTTCAGATTAGTTTCTTTCCTGCAAATGACGATTCTTTAGAAACAAGACATGCATCTTATACAAAAGGAGTCAATGACATCCATACAAGAAGGAGTAGAAGAAATAAACTTAATTGTGAAAAACAAGGTAACCCAGCACAGTATTCAGTGCTGCAACATTTTCGAAAGATTTTATCAGATAGTTTTTGTACAATATGGGAACACTAATTAATATCATTCAGAAATGCAATATTTTGTAAAAGTAGTTTAAAGTTGTTTCTAAAAAACGGTACTGTTTCTGAATATTTCACAATTATCTTATGCAACATATTCCAGGAAAATAACCAAACTGCAGATGTTCTGATGCTGAAAATGAAAATGGACGACATAAGTTTCCCATCAGCCTCACATATTTTCAGAGCGGCAGAAGTGGTTGAACTGCAGAGGAGAAGATTTAAGAACTCGCCATGTACAATAGTTTCGCTGTTAGTTACACATATTATCCATTATCAAACACTTACGTCAAATAGATATGTTTAACAGTAATAGTTAAATGACCTGAAGGTTTCGACATTGTGCTAAACCTTAACGCATTATGGAATCCTGTTCTATTGCAAATTATTGATAAAACGACAACACTCAAAATTACAATATATCAATTAACGTTACGGTAGCATTCCTTGATTAAATAAGAAGTTAATTAAGTTCCACCAGTGAAAGGATCGTTGAGGAGAAAGCAACCTTTATAGACATTCGTTTTCTTTAATCCATAAATTCCCAGCAAAATTTTGTTTTATTTGTAGATATATGTCAGTATAAACACAAATTTATTTTCAAACGATTAATCATATATTTACGAAGCTATTATTCAAAGTCTTTCATATAACTGAAAACAGAGACGGATGTACACCCTGTGAAGTGTTCTGCGCATTCAGCGATGTAACGGAATACATGAAGGTAGATAACAAAATAGATGTCTTCCAAACAGCAAGGCAACTACAAATTAGAAGACCAGAGTTCTTCGGCAAATTTGTAAGTGATTGGAATCTTCACGTGTATATAATCATCTCTTGCTTGTTAATAATGAAACATTTATATCATGTTCATATAATTTTCTGAACAGGTCATTTCTTTACTAACAGACTAAATTTGCACCACAAGTGTTCCCCGTGACTTGATGTTAAGAAGTGTCTTAATAACATCTTTCAAGCTCTGTCGTCAGAAAGAAGCTTCCTTTTGGTCCCTTATCGATTTGACATCAGATAAATTATTTTGCTATTTCGGAAACATGTCATTCTATTAAAAATTATCATCGAAATTTAAGGACGTCATCAGCTTAGCACCATCCCTCCAATGCTATTTCGAACATATGTTTATTTGGATATGCTACTGAATCGACCCTACAGGAACTTCGGAGCAGCGTACTCTCTGTAAAGCAAAATGCACAAATTTAAATTCAAAAAATGAAACAAGAGGGTGCTACTAAAATGAATAATGGCGGCTCCGCTTGCAGCATCACTGATGATAATTTAATTTTCGAAACACGTGTCTGGTGCAGAAAAATTGCTTTGGAATTTTCTTCAAGAATGTATACAGTTGGAACACTTCCGTATTATTAATTGTTTTCAATAAGTCAAGTTGTGTACTCATATTATATAACAAATGATCATAAATATCTATGGTATTTTCAACAAAAGGTTCTTATGGGAATTTTAATGATTTTGCCGAATTGAATAACTGATGGTTTAGTTTTCCATGTTTATTCATTGATTTTAGGAAAACTGCTTATTTTCACGATGTTAATTTCTTTCAAATGAAGTGAAGTTTCACTAAAATGTTGACGAGATAGAGCTATCAGCTGAGTAGACCCCGAATCCTAACTCATGGGAAATGTTTTAAAAGTTTAACTCAAGTCATGCTAGTTGTGATCTTCATATATTCGACGTTTGCTATCTTTATGATAATTGTGTTGCTTTTCCGCCGTCTATATTCATGACTTATTTTTTTTATTAACTAGGAAACGTATCGATATTGTTACCAAATCATCAACGAGTACCTTATGACACAGAACGTTTATTGCAACAATTAGTGCACAAAACTGGAACTCGTAGATTTACTGATTTGCAAACAGACCCGGGAGATTGACATTTTTATTTGAATTTTCTCTTAAATATTTTTGTTTGATTTTTAAATTATTCAATGCATACACCATTTCCAAAAAATAGTATATGTCACACATAATGTCAAATATCTCTCTCTCTCTCTCTCTCTCTCCTTCTAAGCTAGTCATGTAATCAGTGAATGGATATCAAATACAAAACTTATCCAGAAATCACAGAAAAGGCTTACACATTCTTCAAATAAACAGGAAAGAAGTACCCATAAGTTATTCAGTCTAAAAGTCGAATTATATAATACGGAATTTTCTCACGAGAAAAGAAAAACCGGAAAAACAAACAGAGACAACAACACAGCTCGACAGAAACGAAGGACAACTTACAAATGTAATCCAATGAACAATATTCAGAGTCCTGCAGTGCAAGTACAGAATCTTGTGGTCGGCGTTGTAAGATAATGCGTTTTTATTATTAAAGATCATTTCCTGTTGTATATCAATGTAGGTGATGTCACCATGAGTGACTTCAATAAAGAAATAAGATATACACGATAATTCACAAATGCAATAGTTGATCCTAAAGCCTACCAAACACAAGAATTTTGTGTTGAATTTGCTGTGATAAACTGCAATACCGACAAACAATAAGAATCATAGAAAATGATTCCAAAACAAATGACTATTAAGCAATAGAAAAAGGAAAAAAAATCCGAGTCCCTTATTTTGAATGTTTATGAGGTCTTCCGCCGGAAGACATATTGTTTTCGTGACCGTGGGAACATTCGCAAAAAATTGCTAAAGAACCCTTTGAGTTAGCGCCCCCTATATCATGTAAACACGTTATCTCCCACAGATTCTTCGTGAAAATCATCCGATTTTGATGTACTGTACCAATGGAGAAGTAATTATCGGCTATTTTTAAAGCGTGTTTTGTTCCATTTCCTTTAATTTTCAAAACTTGCACATAACATTTGGACAGCACGAACTAAAACCTCTTACTTCTTCTTCCAAAAATATGTGATAATGTCTAATGTAATAATGTCTCATCACTGGTTATCGATGTATAAGCAATTAAAATGCGTGAGTGTAAAGCCCTCTTAAAAAGAGGTTGGAGAAGCAATTATCGCCGCATGTGCTCATTCTTGTCCAAAGTTCACAATACTTCGACAAAAATTATACCCACCGATTCCTCTATTCTTCTTCTAATCAGTAACAGTATCAGTGATAAAAAATTATTGAAAATAGTTTAAATAGCATCACTGATTTAGAGAGAAGAGGGCAAGGTGAACCACTCTTGCTCCCCGGGGATTTTAGGAAACGTCCTCCATTTTTTTTTTAAATTTTGTAGCATGGATTCATCTGAAATTTCAGATACAATTTGATAAATATAAGAAGTACTAATGTTGAAAGAATCAAGTCTCTGTCATTGGTAGAACCAAAGATAAGGACAGTCGGCGATAATTACTGCTCGGTGATAACTACCTCCAAACAAGTAACTCGGCTCATTTGAAAGCAGAGGCGATTCTTTTCGCCTCAGACCTTTAATTTTTTCCTATCGGTAGCCGTTAAAGAGACATGTGCACGTAAATATTGCGTAATTCAAATAAAACGTCCTATCGGATTAACCCATCTTTTTATTCTTTGATCTAAATGATCTAGGTGTCGATGATAACTCCTGGTAAGACGTTTTTGATCAAGTTAAAATTTCAAAGTTTAAAATACGTATTATTTAATTCTTTCGATAGTCAAAATTCACTCAGCACTTTCGTTTTTCTATGTAGCATACGTTAAGTTGTAGCAAAAGTCAACAGAAGCATTGCAACCCTATATCACTGATAGTCTTTAAATCCACTTTTTGTACAACTACTACAAAGGGAAGGGAATGATCTCCAGCATGGGTCTTGTTTTATCCTGATTTTGTATGCCTTTGGTTTATGATTTTCTGAATTATCGATTTTGTACTGTGTATCGGGATATGGTCATTATCCATATGTGTCACTCACGCCAATATGCGCCCGGTGCCAACGTTGGACGGCCATCTGCTATTAGCAAATGGTGTGACCATAATCTCAACAGCACTCGCAATAGAGCACAACATTGAGCATCGACGGACCCCTAGCAAGCTAGAGGTGGGACCAGGTGCCCGGGAGGAGTAAGCTTCCCCTTTTTGGCTAGCCGCACCCGCCGTCGATGTCCACGCACGAAATGGAAACAATATCTATAACACATGCACTGTCTGAGGCTATGTCCATGTAGAAAGTGCTATGGCGACCATGTCAGGGAAAATATTCAAAACACTGACTGTCAAACCCCTCGCGGGGAACTTTTGTACGAGCTCCACACGGCAAAGGGCATAAGTGTGACACAAATGAGTTAAAGAAGATCCTGATGATAATCTCAATAGCACTCACAATAGAGCACACAATTGAGCATGTAAGATGACATTTAGTCTTAAGTAACTTAGGGAACAAGTTAAACGCAGCAGCCGATTGTAACAAAGATTATATTGCATGCGAATAGCAGTCTGTGCTCTGCTGGCTGAAGCGAGCTCAAGATCAACCACCCAAGAAGACTGACCGACTTTCAGATAGGACAGAGAATCATGACCCAGTCTTCTCTGACGAGATTTCAACAAGGCCCATCATGGAGTCCCGTCGTCACGGTTGACCAGTGTGCAAGGCTGGGAAAGACACTGGTACATAACTGTAGATTGTCCAGTACCATGCCCAGTGTGATGACTTTAAGATCATATCCTCGGTAAAGCAGGCGACTGACTATTTCATTACATTTGTCGTTGAAGTTTGATCTGCCTTTGATCCTTCTGATTTTGTTGATGAGGTCGCCGTAAAATGAATTCCCAATGATACTCTCTTGTCTTAAAGAATTTAAAGGTGAAATATTGAAGCCGAAGAATTAAAGTTTAAAGATTTTGCAAAGGTCAAACTTCATGGTCTATGAGACTAGGTGAAAGGTCCAGGTTTTCATTGAATTATCATGTCACAAGGAATTCCGGTGAGAAACGTATATCCCATGTCCTAAGTCGGCACCGGTTGCCCATTGGTCTCGTTGGTTTATGTGTAGTCTTTTATGTTTAATGTTTCTATGGTGTGAGTTGGTGTTCCTTGTCCCTTTTGCGTCTCTTTCTATGGGTGTCTGTTCTGTGTTTTTTACACGGGTGTTTTGGGATTTTGCTGTAGGTGCTGCAACCTAGTGTTGTTGGAGATCCCCTCCTTTCCCATATCCCTTCAACAAATTGAATGAAGATGTAAGTTTTGAAAGAACTTCAAGATCACGGTCACTAGTTCAAAGATGGGACAAAAACATAGTAGCACACAGGGTCCATTCTCGCATTGTTTATCTCCATGTAAGTTAGTTTTCAATGTTCCTTATCGCTATTGACTAAAACACAAATGTATTGTCTATCTCAAGGTCATATTGATGCGTTAGATTTGTCTCAGTGTGGTCTTTTTAATAAAGCTGATCAAATCAGTTTTCATTCAGCAGAATATAAAGGGGCGGACAGGGCCCTACCTTACCTCCCGCCTCCGGGCCCTCCTCCCTCCCTCTCCTTTCTACTCTTCACTTACACTATTCTCCCGGCCCCCTTCCTCCCTCCCCCTCTCTCCATTTTCTCACTCCTCTTTTCTTGCCCCTTCCTCCCCTTCCCTTTTCTTTCATCCTGTCTACCCCTTCATATGACATAAAAGCTTCCCCAAAAACATTGAAGCACAAAAGGCGGACGGAGGGCTGGCGGACGGACAGAAAGACGCGGACTTCGCCATTTCATAAACTGGATTTTGCTTCGCCACCCGATAAGAGTATATGAAAAACCAAAAATTTTCACAATTACATATATATGTAGGATATACTTCAGAGTCAAGGTCGCAGTGCTAAAAATTTAGGATCCACGCAAGATCTTGCCAAAGAGACTACATACGTGAAAGTTGTTTGTTTTGATTTTTTTGTTATCAGGAAAAAAGATACATGTCTTCGTGAAGAATTCCTGACATGTATCCCCCCAATTCTACCACGTCTTTCGGTACATTTTTGGACATAATAATTTTCACATTTTGGCCATATTACATTGTCTAGACTGAGAATCACTTGGGAGGGTTACGTTAAGGTGCTCCACGCTGACGTCGCGCTAAAAATATTTCAATTTTACGGTGCCTGGCATTCAACCCTCAATTACAGCTTAAACGTTCTTCCTTTAGTTCAAAGCTGTATTTTTTAATATCTGGTAGGTGTCTGGTAGCTTAGAAAAAAAAATTCACCGGGGGGATTCCCCTGTGTCACGTGACAGCCCTAAATATAACTCTACAGTGTTGTCTCGCTTTTAAATTGAATTTTGCAAGTGGTAAATAAGGTAAAAATAATATAAATGTTATATCGTTTTCTTCAGTAAATCCTGTAGATTTAGAAATGTGCTGGGCATTGTGGCATTTAAAACGATTAAGAGGAGAAAAGATACCGAGAAGGAAAACAAGTGGTAAAAACACTTCAAAACTCGACTTTACATCCACATTTTACACAACTACTAAAATTTCTATTAAATGCGCAGCAAAATCTTGGTAAATTGAAGTGTCCTCTATAGATTCTGTATAAAAATATCGAAATCGTACAAGGGTAATCACCTGCAAATTACATTTTTTATCAACTACCCTATATCAGTCTATTTTCAGATGGGACCTAAACGTACAGATGATCAGGACTACGTCATAGAAATTTAGCGGGAAAGCATTAGTTAACATGCAACATATACGTGTGTACATAATAACACGGGTTTTTAATATCTGATACGATGTAAAGTGTTTTTTTAGTAGTATTTTTACAACGATGAGAATGTAATATACGTATATGTAGAAGGCAGGCCCCGCCGGGGGGGGGGGGGGGGGCTGACCCGGGAGGGTAAGCCTCGTCCGGGCATCCGCTTTTAGTATATATGTTTTTCAAGTTAAAGCATTATATATTTTCTTTGTGGGAAAGTTTGTGTTTGTGGTAGGGAATAACTCTGGTGATAAAGGTTGCCGCTAGACAATAAAACTTCTGCTGATCAAATATTGAAATCTATGAATCAATGCAATATTTTCTCGTACTGAATCCAACTCGGCGGACTATTGAAACCGCCATACTGACCGTCTTCTAATTTTGTATTTAACAAAATTGATTGTAAACGTGCTTTCGTGATCAGAGCTCTATCAGTGACAAAATAATCATAATAAAAAAAAATGTACATATAACTTGAATAAATAAAAGAGAGAGAGAGGGGGGGGAGGGGTCTTTCTCGGTTTTAGTCTAATTATAACCCTCCCGATCTCTTGCTGAATACAATTTGTTTTATTATTATTTTTATTTGTTCTTAGATTTAGTCTAATACAAGTTGACCGTATCTGAAGTAGCAATATTGTTCTGTTGTACCGGCTATGTATACGGTGACCGCCATATAGCCATTAATTGACACCTGTATTTTAGCACCGTATTCGTAATGCTATATATTATATATATTTTTGAAAATAATGCTTGAGAATAAACTGTATTAATGTGTATGAGCTGGCACCCTCGCCCCCCCCCCCCTCCCCCCCAAAAAAAAAACCCGGCAGCAACAACAACTAAATGAATATAAAAATGAATAAGAAATTATTATTTTAAAGCCGGTAAATCAGTAAAACTCCATTAATTAACTAAATATGGACAATATCTAACAAATAATCTAAATAAAAATTGTGCTCCTTTATGAGGATACCATTATCAATTCCTTATATTGATTTACTAATTGAAAATCAGCGATTCCTCTGTGAATTAAAAGCGGTTTCTCATCCAAAGCTTCCCTTTAACCCTGAACTCAGACTGCGCATGCTTGACCTACAATGACCCAATGTGCAATACTGTGGAAAAACACGCATTCTTTCATTAATTCTCGTGAATATGATACTGGGAACATTTAGAGTTGATGTAAGGAATAGGATGAAAGCTCAATAATATTGAAAATCGATACAGTACAATTTATCCCTTGAAATATCCCTAGCATACGATAACTGATGTGACGTCATTTATAACGTCACACAATGTTTTCGCGGAATGTTCTCTAACGTCATTGCGTGGAGCACCTTAACGTAGCTGCGTAAGTACTCGAAAAGTGCATATCTGGTCCATGCTGCAAAATTATCTGGTCTTAAATGATGCTATTATATTTAAAGACGTTTAACATTTGTACTACTTGGTACACGTATCCAAAATCTTCAAAAGCAAAGAAAAAATGATTATGTGAAATGTTTTATTGGTACTTCTAGGTACCTGGGTGATATTCTTACTATCGACAATCCTGTTTTTGAAAAGTATGAAAATGTTATTTATCCACAAGAATGGATTCTAAACAAGGCAAATGTTTCAAACACAGAAACACCATTTTTGGACCTAAATATCAAAACTGTTAATGGAGAGATCCATACACATGTTTGTATGACAAAAGAGATGACTTTGGACTTAACATAGTAAATTTCCCCTGAAGTGACGGTGATGTTCCTAGATTACCGTCCTATGGTATCTATATTTCACAGCTAATCCGGTATACTAGAGAATGTACTGATGTTTTGGATTTTCATAGTAGAAATTTACAAATTACCAAGAAACTTTTGGGACAAGATATTCGCTTTCACAAACTAGTAAAGACCTTTGGAAATTTGACAAAAATTATTGTCTACTTCTTCTGAAATTCGGACCAATACAGACAACAGAGTATATTACTTTGGGTATTTCACAACCTGCATTTTATGGTGACATAATTAACAAGATAAGAAGGATCAAAGATAGGCAACATCACTATCGAAAATGCGTCAGAATCATCAAACGCCTTTTATACCGTGGATATGATCCTAATGTCACCAGACGGACACTGGGCTTGGTAGTTGACCGATCTACAATCTTGTACCAGCGCTTCTTAAAACTTGCACTCTGACTGTGGCGACGGTACTCCATGACGGGTCCTTCACAAAACTCTTTCGAGAATACGGGGCCCCGACCTCCTGTCCTCTCTGAATGTCAGTCGAACTCCTCGGATTATAACATACATGAGCTCCCTACAGCCGACGGAGCACGGACTGTATTTCGTACACCCTCTTTTGATATCCATTTACATATTCATCTGTGTTGCTTGGGCCCCTGCGTTTTGCGGTCTTTTTTGTGTGTGGTCATCTGACAGTGAAGAAGTTTGTTGTTTTACACCAGAATTATACGTTCTTCGACACCTCTGGGTAATCGGAAAAGTATGAGGGTTGCGCGCACGTACTCCAGGATAACCACACCTTCTGCTATTTCCGTGGCAGATGGCCGTCCTAAGTCGGCAACGTTTGCCCATTCGTCTCGTTGGTTTGTGTGTACTCCTTTGCATTTGATGTTTCTGCGTTGTGCATTGACGTTCCTTGTCCCTTATGCGTCTCTTTCTGTGACTGTCCGCTTTGTGTTTTTACATTTTGTGTTTTTGGATGTTGCTGTGGGTGCTGCAACCTGGTGTTGTTGGATATCACCTCCTTTGTTTTAAAGCAGTACGTTCCGACGTCGGGTTGTAAAGGGGGTATTACTTGTAATACATTTATCTTATCTTAGTTTTTTCCATGTTATGGTCATTCATCGGTGTACCAAATATTATATCCGATACCTCCTCCGTTCGAAATTTTAGCTGTAGCCGCGCCTTCTCATTAATATTAATGAGAAGCAGAGCTCCGAGGAAAAAACGATTTGATACATATACCGATTAAGTAGGTTTTTTCGATTATTTTTCTAAACAATAAGAGGTGAAATAGACATCGTATGTTTCTCTCACACAGCATTTCAATCAGTAACGATAAAACAGTATGTATCAAACAATTAAGGACCGATTATATCAATCTAAGTTACTTGTCCAGCAAAATATCAGCGACTTCGTGGTGTGTGGCGAGATTTAGCTCATTTTCTACCTCATTTTATATATCCATTTCGTCTCTAATATATACTTTAGATATCGCTCTTTCACACTCTGTCTTCTGTCTTCTTTTTTCTCTATCCAAATCTGAGTATCAGTACGTTTTCCCTCTTTTCCGTTGAGAGTGTACGCTTTTTTTCATGCTTGTTTTGATTTGTACAACACGACGAGCCGTATCGCACACGCGTAAGGGCTGATCTATCCCAAACATGGCCAATTTTTGAGGCGCCACAAAAAATCGTTTTTTATTTCATTTATTATGATAACTTTAAGGACCTTTGGTTCACAATTTTGGTATCAACGGAAATTTTATAACATCTTCCATCCAGGAAAATTAGAGATTTGCCCTATATCTATCTTATGAAGCATATTTTCGCTTGAAGGCGGAACGTGCTGCTTTAACATCAGCGTACATTTAAGTGAGATATAGGTCCTAATCACCCACATGTCTCACCGAATCCACTGGTATAATACTACAATCTAAATAGTATTACTGCTTACAGTAATATAAAGAGATAAATTTCCAAGAAAGATAACTCCAATGTGAGTAATGTTGCCATTTTTAGTAGTACATGTAGTTTGTGGATTGTTTATATTGAAAATTCAGGGAACGTGGTGTCGAGAAGGAGTTTTATTCCTAGAAAATGATAGACGATTTAAACATACTGTGTATCAATTACATGTACATGTATCATGAAATATTAAACAAGTATTTTAATTTGATATGCACAATGTTCGGTTTTATTTGATGTTTTAATTTCTTTTCCATGTATCCATTTCAATAAGAACGGGTTTTTTCCATTGGAAAAAAGACTCTAAATTCTTCAGCAATGAGAACGATATTAGTGTATCATAAACAGATTATTATGACATGTTCAGTGCTTTCCGTTTTTGACCTAGAGATTGGTGATTAGATAAAGTTGTCCTTCATGTAATAAATAAAAAAGCTGTGTTATTGTCTCCGTATGTCTCCGGACTCCTCGAGTGATAACATACATGAGCTCTCACAGCCGGCAGAGCACGGATTGTATTATGCACTCCCTCTTTTTATATCCATTTACATATTCATCTGTGTTGCTTGGACCCCTACGTTTTGCGGTCTTGTTTGTGTGTGGTTATCTGACAGTGAGGAGGTTGTTTTACACCACAATCGTATACTCTTCGACACCTCTGGGTAATCGGAAAAAATTGAGGGTTCTGCGCACGTAATCCAGGATAACCACACCTTCTGCTATTTTCGTAGCAGATGGCGGTCCTTAGTCGGCACCGGTTGGAAATTGGTCTCGTTGGTTTTATGTGTAGTCTTTTTGTTTGATGTTTCTGTGTTGTGCGTTGACGTTCCTTGCCCTTTGAAGTCTCTTTCTGTTTTTGTCTGCTATATGTTTTTGCATTGTGTGTTTTGGGGTTTTGCAGTGTCTGCTTATACCTGGTGTTGTTTGAGATCCCTTCTTTTGTTTTGTCATATTTTCTTTTCTGGTGAAAAAGTTATGTTCTATACTTGTAAGGCTTTTGATTCAATCGTGATTTTTGGAGTCTGATTTCGGGCTTTGTGTATGACTTCCATTTACTGATCTTTATGATAGGGAATTGATTAATTTAAATGAATTCCTTATTCAAATGATTGTTATTAGTCTTGCAGTCTGTTCCGTTTTATCCTGGGCAGCAGTAGTTTATTTTGTGATAATTTGCAGACGATGAATAAGAGTCATCAATGCTAGAGTAGCAGAAATCAAAATGTCATCATGGTGCATTATCAGGAACCTTAGCCATGCTATCTTCTGCTGGATTCCTATTATTTACTTTTGGTCTTTTGTGTTTAGTAAGTTTGTTTTAGTTAATTTACAGAACATATATAGTGTTTACTCCAGATATAGCGTTACGTGATTGATTCATTTGGATTGATTGATTTGGAATTCAATTTGGAATTTTTCCAGAAGGTATAGAATTGGCATAATAGGCCACTTGCCAAAATTCATAATTGCTGACAAAATGACGAAAATTGTTCGAGGTAGGCAATTTTTGCGCACTTTTCATTGTTACGTCACAATGCAATAGCGTCTTTGAACAGTGACGTCATAATGTAAAACAACGCCAATTTATATTAACTCGGACATTTTGAGATCCTTAACAAGATCGGAAAATGGTCTATTACGTATTATCAATGATAACACTTATTTAGTTTAGTTTAAGATTTATTTATCAAATACAAGCAAGTGTAACGTGATACAAAATATGAAAGATCTTGAACAAAAGCAAATTCAAGAAATTGTGGTTCCCCGCTTTTAGGTGTTTGTCTTTAAAGAGATGCCCCCATTCTTAAGTTTCCTTAATATATCTCATATATTATCAACATTCTAAATATGAAAGATTAAACTCCAAGAAAAGGTCAAAGGGTCCAAACTTTTGTTTTGTTACCAAGGGACAAGGCTTATAAAAAGGTATGCACATGTGAAATATTAATTTTCATTTCATTCAAATTACCATCCAAACTTAAGGTCGAGGTTGAAGTTTTTAAATGTGGGTCAACCTCAAAGGACGAGGTTATAAATTAGTTAAAGGAGATCCTGACGATAATCTCAACAACACTCACAATAAAGCACTATGTTGAGCATCGACGGACCCCTAGCAAGCTAGAGGTAAGATCAGGTGCACGGGAGGAGTAAGCATCTCCTGTTGGCTAGCCGCACCCGCCGTCGATGTTAATGCACGATGAAGAACGCAGTATATAAAATGCATGCACTGTCTGACGTTATGTCCATATAGAAAGTGCTATGGCGACTATGTCAGGGAAATATATTCAAAACACTGTCAAACCCCTCGCGGGATAAGTTCAGAATGTTGTTACCAACAGAAAGGATTTGTCACGTGACATAAGTTTGTGAAACCATGAACACAAAATGGAGGCATACCGCTTGTTTGGAGGAAATAAAACAGGTACTATGATGATTGTTTGAATTCAATTTTATATTTTCATAGCCGATGTCCGTGTAGAAAAAATTATATTTTAATGATTCTCTATTTGTCAATCAAGTAATCCATATAGTAGTTTTTACAAACATTCTGACAAAAGGAACATCGTGATAGAAATAGGTTTAACACAATGTTGTGGTGGTTTCCACGCATATATCTACAGCTTTTGTCACAATATTTGTAAAATCAACGGCATTTTACTTACTAACGAGTCCATGATTGTTAAAGTATAGGATATAGGCTATGAAAAGATAACATTTACTCAAAGCAATACTTGCTAGTTCTTATTTTCTTTCCTCCAACTTAGCTTTTTATTTATTCGTGGTTTCACCGACTTAAGTCAAGTGATGGTAAACAGTGAAGGAATACACATGTGAAATGTGAGAAAGTCCTATCACTTTTCGTTCTAAAGTTATGGTCAAAGTTAAAGTTTTTGAAAAGTACATCAAACTCCAAGGTCAAGGTCACAAGGTCAAAATTTTGGTATTCATGGAAATATCTTTTCACAAGGGATACATATGTGAATTATGAAAGCCCTATCACTTTCAATTAGAAATTAAAGTGTTTTGAAACGAAGGTCTAACTCAAAGGTCAAGGTCACGAGGTCTATTTTTCTTATTAAAAAGTCCTTCCACTTTTCATTCAAAAGTTATGGTGAAGGTTAAAGTTTTTGATTAATATCCATGGAAAGGTCTTGCCACAAGGAATACACATGTGTAATATGAAAGCCCTATCACTTTCAATTCAAAAGTTATGGTCAATGTTAAAGTTTTTGATAAGTAGGTCAAAGTATAAGGTTAAGGTCACAAGGTCAAAAATAATGTTATCCATGGAAAGGTCTTGTCACAAGGAATACACATGTGAAATATCAAATCCCTAGCACTTACCATTCAAAAGTTATACACAAGGTTCAAGTTTTTGTCACTGACGGACAGACGGACGGACGGATAGACGAACCGGTTTTAATGTCCCCACGCTTTCGAGCAAGCGTGGGACAAAACAGCTACTAGCTTATGTAAATCCATTTCCTAAATACTTATTTCTATGACTTGTTGCAGTGTGGAGCAGTAAAATTGTTCCCCATGACTTATTGTTTGTTAAGTGTATTAATTATTTCTTTCCTGCTTTGTCGCCTGAAAGAAGTTTTGTTTTCGCCCTTTATCAATTTGACGTCATATATACCTTTTTGCTAATTCGGAAACTTGCTTTTTCATCGAAAAACATCATCGAAATAAAGGAGGTTAACATCTCAGCACCATTCCTCCAATGCTATTTTGAACATAGATTTGGATATGCTACCGAATCGATCCGACAGGCAATTTGAAGCCGCGCACTCTATGTAAAGTAAATGCACAAATTTATATTAAAAAAAACCAGAGTGTGCTAGTGAATTGAATTTGGATGGCTATGAAAAGCACTTTGGCTGGAAGCATCACTGTTAAGAATTTAATATTCGAAACACCTGTCTGAGGTATTGATTTGGAATTTTCCTCAAGCAGGTATAGAGTATAGTTGGGACACTTACGTATTCTTGGTACCAAGTTATTCCAGACAGTATCTTTTTAAGGACAACATGTTGTATAAAACATTCACATTTTACTGTCAATTATATATTTTTTACAAATTTGACTTCCCTTTACCTGTTTCATCAATTTCCCAAAAGTAAAATGTTAAACGTCTTCAAATTGAATAGCATCATCTAAAAAAAGATAAATTGGCAGTATGAACCAGACATGCACGTTTCGGGTGCTTGACCCTATTCAGTGATCCTCAAATCTAAACAATGTAATATGCCAAAAAAGTATGAAAGTTACTATGCCGAAAATGCGTACCGAAAGACGTATCAGGATGGGTGGGATATGATGCTACAGGACCCACATTTTAAAAATTTCAAGAAATTTGGATAACGAAAATTTTAGAATGCGTTGTCGTCAGGATATTCTTTATATCATTGAAGAAACGATCAACCGAAGTTGTTGGAACTTGGCTGCATGTGTCCTCAGGGACTCCTGGTCCACCAACAGTGACACTCACCAAGTGGTATAAATGTTAAACGTCTTCAAATGACGTCGTACAGAAATATAATTTCTTAACGATGCTGAAACTTAAACGTCACCGAGATGGTGAACTAGGTAATACAATTCCCCGTGACCCGATGTTTGAAGTGTTTTAATTCCATTTCGTTCTCTAACTTGACTTTGTTGTAGTGTCTTCCATGCATGATCTCTACTCACCCTTCTTTGATCATCTCACTATGGCATTTTTAAGGTCGCCTCGTATTAAACTTACTCCTTTGAGATTACCCTCTATCACTACAGTAACTTTCCCATCATCGACTTTTAACAGTAATAAACTTTTTTCCTCACCCAGAGTACTTCTTTCACCTCTTAAATTGAATTCCCGTAGACGTATTACACCTACTTCTCCATCTGCAGGCTCTACATTTAACAACAAACATAGAGGGTTCTCAGCAGTTTCTACGTGCAAAGGGAAAAGATGCGGTATGTGTCCGCTCATCAATTGCAATTCCACAATTAAATCAAGTGTTAACGGGCAGACTTTTAAAATTGAGATTGAAAACGACATCGATTGATCGTACCAAGATGTCATTTATGTTATAACATGAAACGCTAGGGGATGTGCCGCCCAATATGTTGGAGAAACAGGTCAGGCCTTAAAATCTCGTTTTAGAAGTTATTCGTATCAGATAAGAAACTCACATCACAAAAAACAAAGAAATTTCCTTTATAATCACTTCGTTAAATACAATCATTCCATTTCGGATATAACTATTACACCGGTTCAGTCTTTTTCTAAACTTAAAAATCTTAGTAAAACAGAAATTAAAAAACGCCGACTACAAGCTGAACTTGCCTGGATCACAAAACTCCAAACTGCGTACCCCCTTGGTCTAAACGATCAAATTTATGGACAAGGAAACATTTCCTCGACGTCAACTAATATTAATGTATTTTCAATCCGCCCAAACACTAAACGGAAGCATAGGTCTCACGGAAGACGACGAAACCGAAAACTCAGAATAAGATCTAGATTACACCGTACCCTCAACGATCTTCTGATCATTGCTCGCAACGGCGGCAGACATGAACTGCTTCATGCTCTCTCATCAGTTCCAGCAGTTCAACTGAAATCTATCTTGGATGAAGCACTGGTTGCATTCTTAAGAAATATGGATTGATTCAGACTTAATATCATTGTTGCATTCGCACAGAATAAACTTTATCCAGTTGTTAAAAACATCCCACCAAAAAAACGATTCTTAAAAATTCCATTTATTAACAAAGGATTCGATCTTCTTAACATCTCTAATATTTTTCGGGATCATCGTGTACAAAGTGCTATTCCTCAATATTTTGAAAATTTAGAACCTCCTCTTATTTGTTACAAATATAAGAGACCTATTCGAAATTTCGTTTTTAACTACAACAAAGTTACATCAGATCCTAAAATACTTGAATCATGTCCTGCTTCTTGAGAATGTGCAACATCTGAATATCTATATAAACCAGCTGGTCATATTATTACAGGTGACTTTTCAATTATCCAAGACAGGCAGCTCCGTAGTCTTCTCAAAAAAAGGACCTAAGTATAGAATCCCGTCCAAGATAGATTTTATTAAATGTCGCGAAGTACTAAAGGAAGCCTTAGATAACTATACCAAACGATGGTGTAAATCGGAAGGAGTCGAATCGCATTCTCTGAATGACTGGAAAAACCTCATTTTGGACATTACTGACATTCGAATAGACAACTTCCACAAAAATCCTCATCTTTTTGAAAATCCAAGTTCTAGATCTGAAAGATATTTTAAATCCAAATTACGTAATTTACATGAAAAATTTGTTTTCGCTCCTGCAGATAAAGCAGCCAACAACACCATAATTATATGAAAACTTTACTATATATCAACTTTAGTTTCGGAACTTTCGTCTACAAATACTTATATCAAAAGCAATGAAAGTGTCCCTAACATTTTGAGCAAACATAGCAGTGAAATTTCTTCATTCAACATCCCTATTTCTAAATTGGATCTTCCTACAATATACTGCATACCAAAACTGCACAAATCTCCTTACAAATTTAGATACATTGCTAATTCTAGCAACTGCTCAACTACAAGTTTGTCTAGACATCTGACGTCAGCCCTCACGGCGGTAAAGGAACACGTTGCAAAATATTGTGAAACTGTTCTTAACAGGAATGATGTAAATTTATTTTGGTCTATAAAAAATTCCGGGGATATGATTGACAAGATAAAATCTAGAAATTTTCAAGCCAATACGATTGCTTCATACGATTTTTCAAATATGTACACCACGCTTCCTCACGACAAGATCAATTGTCCAAACTCATTAAATGGTGCTATAATCGAGAGGGGAAAATTTATATTTGTACATCTGAATCAAAGGGTTTCTTTTCCGCTACAGAATACAAATCATACAAATCATGGACATGTAGCGACCTGTGTAGTGCCTTGTCCTTCCTCTTGGACAACATTTATGTAAGATTTGGTGAGAATCTCTACAAGCAGGTTGAAGGGATTCCTATGAGTACAAATTGTGCGCCTCTTGTTGCAGATTTATTTTTATACACATATGAAAAGGAATTTATTCAAAATCTTCAAAAGCAAAGAAAACATGATGATGTGAAATGCTTCATTAGTACTTCTAGGTACCTGGATGATATTCTTACTATCGATAATCCTGTTTTTGAAAAGTATAAAGATGTTATTTATCCACAAGAATTGACTCTAAACATGGCAAACTTTACAGACACTGAAACACCATTTTTGGACCTAAATATCAAAATTGTCAATGGAGAAATTCATACAAGTGTATATGACAAACGAGATGATTTTGGCTTCAACATAGTAGATTTCCCCTGGCTTGACGGTGATGTCCCTAGATTACCGTCATACGGTATCTACATTTCACAGCTCATCCTGTATGCTAGAGCATGTACTGATGTTTTGGATTTTCACAATAGAAATCTACAAATTACAAAGAAACTTTTAGGTCGAGGTTTTCGCTTTCGCAAACTAGTAAAGACTTTCTGGAAATTTTACAAAAATTATGATCAACTTCTTTTGAAATTCGGACCCAAAAAAGCAACGGAGTATATTACTTTAGGTATTTCACAACCTGCATTTTATGGTGACATAATTAACAAAATAAGAAGGATCAAAGGTAGACAGCATATGTATCGAAAATGCGTCAGAGTCATCAAACGCCTTTAATACCGTGGATATGATCCTAATGTCACCAGACGGACACTAAGCTTGGTACTTGACCAATATAAAGTCTTGTACGAGCGCATTCTTAAGACTTGCACTCTGACTGACTGTGAAGACGGGACTCCATGACGGGCCCTGTCCAAACCTCTTTAGAGAAGACAGGGCCCCGACCACCTGTCCTCTCTGAATGTCAGTCGGACTCCTCGGGTGATTACATACATGAGCTCGCTACAGCCGGCAGAGCACGGACTGTATTACGCATGCCCTCTTTTTATATCCATTTACATATTCATCTGTGTCTCTGGGGCCTCTGCGTTTCGCGGTCTTGTTTGTGTGACGTCATCTTACAGTGAGGAGGTTGTTTTACACCTCATTTGTACGTTCTTCGAGACCTCTAGGTAACTGGAGAAGTGAGAGGGCTGTGCGCACGTAATCCAGGATAACCACACCGTCTGCTATTTACTTGGCAGATGGCCGTCCTAAGTCGGCACCGGTTGCCCATTGGTCTCGTTGGTTTATGTGTAGTCTTTTATGTTTCTATGTTGTGAGTTGGTGTTCCTTGTCCCTTTTGCGTCTCTTTCTGTGGGTATGTGTTCTGTGTTTTTTGCATGGGTGTTTTGGGATTTTGCTGTGGGTGCTGCAACCTAGTGTTGTTGGAGATCCCCTCCTTTCTTTTATAATCGCAAGTAAATATTGCAAATATCAAACGCTTCGACACAGCATCCATTTTGATTGTTGATACCTGTTCTAATGACATCAAAAATAGAAACTCTGAAGCTACCTCATAATTTTTACCATTGTCATTTTGTATTCCAAAAGCTTTTCTACCCTAACGTTCAATGTGTATTTATAGCAAATAGGCGTCCGGGGGAAAGGGCACTGCCCGTCCCTACCTTTTGAACAACCATTTATTCCTTTTGAATTTTTGCCTTCACGATGCTTCCTAGTGCATATATATATACATGTACTTACCACAATCCTCAAGCGTTGACCCAACAGTGTTTTACTCTGACAAAATACACACTGACTTAATAGCAATGTTAAAAGTCTTTAAATTCAATAGCATAATTTAAAACCTGATAAATTTACAGCATGGACCAGACATGCACGTTTCGGGTACTAAACCCTCGTCAGTGATCCTCAGTCTAAACAATGTAATACGTCCAAATAGTATGAAAATTATTATGTGTGGGATATTATGCTACAGGACCCACGTTTTAGGAATTTCGAGAAATTTTGTAACAGAAAATTTCAAATGCGTTAAAGAGACAGACGATCAACCGAAGTTGATAGAACTTGGCTACATGTACCCTCGGGGACTCCTGGTCCACCAGCAGTGACACTCACCAAATAGTTCAAATGTCAAACGTCTTTAAATTCAATAGCATCATTTAAAACCTAATAAATTTACAGCATGGACCAGACATGCACGTTTCGGGTACTAAACCCTCGTCTGAAAAAGGAATATAATAACGGTATACGTCCCTCTCTAAAAAAGGAATATAATAACGGTATACAAAGACAACAAAAAGATTTTAGTCGTTTAAGCTATACAAATGTCTTGAAAGTATTTATACTAGATTCTTCTATAATAATTCCTTAACGATCAGAGGAAATCACATTTCTTATCGCATAATGAAATTTTATCTATAGAATGTTAAACGTCTTCAAATTGAATAGCATCATATAAGAACAGATAAATTGGCAGCATCGACCAGACATGCACGTTTCGGGTACTTAACCGAATTGATGGGTACTTAACCGAAATGATTACTTAATCATTTCGGGTACTTAACCGAAATGATTGATATACAAATTTATGAACCTTAGCCATAAGAGGACAGCCACACACGTAATATGGGAAAATCGCCCCTGGTGCAGTAGAAGAAATCGGCTCCGTATCAGACTAAATCAGGCGTCTAAACTTCCGTTTTGCATCGATATCAACAAACATAAGCTTTAAGCGGATTCAATTATGTATTTCCTTCCTTCAGGGTTTTAAATAGCTAATACATCATACGAATATCGTTGGATATATAACAGTTGAAGAAAATTAATTTTGACTTTGAATTATGAATGACAGTTCCCTTTTCTTGAACAACAAAATGATGTTGTCCCTTAAAGTGTAATGTTCTAATTTCTGACAAGTTAGGTGTAGCAGTAGAAAAAAGGTTGTTCAGACAGACAGACGAATGGACGTACTTTTAGACAGGAAGTTTTGAAACTTCCATTGGAATGACAAATATGGATAATGACCATACCCCAATACAAATGAGTTAAAGAAGATCCTGACGATAATCTCAACAGCACTCACAATAGAGCACAAAATTAAACATCGACGAACCCCTAGCAAGCTGGAGGTGGGACCAGGTGCCCGGGAGGAGTACTAATTCTTTTAAAATCGATTTTTCAGAAAATCATAAACCGAGGGCATACAAAATCAGGATAAAAAAGCAATCAAAGAAAAACCTCCACAATCTTTGGTTTGACTGTACGAATGGTCTATGACAGAATACCATCTTCCATTCTGATAAGTGGCACGTCATAGTGTATTACGAGTTCCCAATATCGGCCGTAGAACTTCCGCAGTGACGGGGTTAGTCGGCCAAAAACGTATTCTTGACTGAGAAGCTAACCCGAAGGACGCCTAGCTATTAGAACAGAATCTGTATATTTGGTGCTTGCTCAGGCATACAATATCAACACTTAGATATGAATACGCTATACGCTGCCGATGAAGGGATGTTGCTACTCAGAAAAGAAAATTTGTGATGTTGAAATTGAAATCGTCACGTTTGTCATAGAGTGAGGTGTTCATGTGACCATCAGTGTCGTAGGACAACATTATGTCCACATAGGATGCTGAATTATTTGTCTCCTTAGTTTCCTTAACTTCAAGCTCCGAAGGTTAGATTCTGCTGAGGTAATCTGTGAATTTTGGATTATTGGTGGACCGCAATTAGTTTAGGGTTTAAATAACATCCTTGTTCAAGTAGGCTTGCTTAATCAAAACACCGATATTCAAAAATAAATCTTTACTACCTGTTCTTCTTGGAACCGGTTATTCCATTAAATTTCATAATGATTTTGGGCTAGAAACCCAGTCTTAAGCCCCCGCTCCACTGCAATCCCACTGTATGTACCTACGCTCGTTCCCGACCCAAAAATTGTAAGGTCGGAGGAGGGCGGCTCTTTTTCGTATCTTGGTCTGGTACAGCGTTTGTTGGTCCAACGCCGATCAGTATGAGAGCATGCATTCCCTAGAGGCCGAGAAACGTTTCCCGTATTTTTCAACAGGTTGAAAGAATACGGGAAAATTTTCTTTTTTCTTTGTGGTCGTCATATGATAGGGGATTGGTCGGGATACTCGAGGGTAAAGTCTATGTTAATCATGTCCTGGTCGTAATAGAGCTAGAATTGAGTGTAGTCTGATCGGCACTTAACTAAACCCCGCTCTCTTCAAGGATAAAATAACGCCCTGTTCCCAATCTTTCCCGGTCTTTTCAAAGCTGATCTTACCAAGACGTTTCCATGATCATCTTTGGACCTATCCACGCTCTATATGACCACGTTACGACCAAACGCCGCTTGAAATAGGATCTGTGTATATTTCATTCATTTTCTCGCACTGATTGATTTGAAATACTTATTCAGACAAAGATATACGACAAAAGAGAAGACTTTGGCTTCAACATAGTTAATTTTCTTTGGCTTGATGTCGATGTTCCAAGATTGTCATCATATGACGTTTACATCTCTCAGCTAATCAGATACGCTAGAGCTTGCTCCCATGTTTCGTACTTCCATGAGAAAAATATACAAATTACTAAAAAACTTATCAGTGAAGGATTAAGATTTCATAAACTTGAAAAAACTTATTCCAATTGGAAATTTTTAAATTACCTTTCTGAACATCTTTCAAAGTTTGGGAAGACTCAAGCATCAGAGTATGTATCATTGGGAAGTTCATTACCTTCATTACGGTGACCTAATAAGCAAAAGCAGAAAGATCAGAGGCAGTTGATCGAACTTTTATCCAAAATCTTCAAAATCAAAGAAAGTTTGATTATCTGAAATGTTTCAATAATACTTCTAGGTATCTGGATGATACTCTAACTATTGACACTCCTGCTTTTAAATTATATAAGGATGAAAGAAGTATGTATGGTTAATATAGCTAAGTGGCCCCCTAAAATCGACTTCTTGAAAATTAAATTTTGTTGTCAGTTTTAGAGAATTAAATATCCATATTATGAGAAATCTAGTTACATAAACTACTTGTGGTTTCTAAGACATTGTAAATTTTGCCTCAATATCATGACAATCGGTGGGTTTGTCTTTTATTTATTTATTTATTTATTTATTTTTTGATTATTTTCATTGAGATAACATCGAATGGGATATTGAACAACTTCTTTCTTTGGCATGCACTTGCAAAGGAAAACAACATATCAAAATATAAAAGTTGTTCAGAAGCCCGTTCGTACTAAATCATAGGAAGATTGTTGAAAATTAAAGGACTATACATGTATATGATTTATATAGTAAAGTGGCCCCCTTTCAGGGAAAAATCTGAAGTTTTCACGAAGTAATGAATTTGTACCAATATTTGATGTATAATGTAGACTGCTTATGAAATAATGCATATTCTGTAATTTCCTTTCTCACTTCATAGAATTTGGGCTTTAAAAATGGCATATTTTGCCAAATTTCTGGATAAACGTCATTTTGGCGCTCATTTTCGACAAACTTCCTATTAGTTTGTATCGAGCGGGCTTCTGAACAACTTTCATATTTTGATATGTTGTTACTTTTGTACGTTTCTAAGTGTATGCGAAAGGAACAAGTTGTTCACGATCCCGCTCGATGTTATCTCAATGAAAATAATCAAGAATTATACTATTTTTCGTAAAAAAATGACAAAATCGCCGATTTTCATGATATTTATGCAAAATTACCAATGTCTTACAAATCGAGGAACAGTTTTTGTAACTAGATTTCTCAAAATATAGATATTTAACTTTCTAGAAATGACAACAAAATTTAATTTAGAGAAGTCAATTGTAGGGGGCCACTTTACTATATAAACCATGCATACTCCTTTGGCAAAATATAACATTTTCGAAACCGAAATCGAGAAAGGAAATTAACGGATATGTATAGTTTCATAAGTAGTCTACATTGTAGAATAAATATTTTTACAATTTCGATACTTAATTAAAATTTAAGAATTTGTCATGAAAAGGGGCCACTTCAGTATGTAATCCATATATAGTCCTTTATCCACAAGAATTAACACTAAACAAAGCAAACGTTTTCTATGGAACGCCATCGCTGTCTTATGATGAGATATTTCAATATATTGGATGGTTTAATCAATATATGCGGTGGTAAGTACATTATATGCGGTGGTAAGTACATTATATGCGGTGGTAAGTACATTATATGCGGTGCTAAGTACATTATATGCGGTGCTAAGTACATTATATGGAGTGCTTAGTACATTATATAGAGTGCTTAGTACATTATATGCGGTGTTAAGAACATTATATGGGGTGGTACGTACATTATATGCGGTGCTAAGAACATTATATGCTGTGATAAGTACATTATATGCGTTGCTAAGAACATTATATGGAGTGGTAAGTACATTATATGCTGTGCTAAGAACATTATATGCGGTGGTAAGTACATAATATGGAGTGCTAAGTTCATTATATGGAGTGCTTAGTACATTATATGCGGTGTTAAAAACATCATATGGGGTGGTACGTACATTATATGGGGTGCTAAGTACCTTATATGCGGTGCTAAGTACATCATATGGGGTGGTATGTTCATTACATGGGGTGGTTAGTACATTATATGCGGTGCTAAGTACATTATATGCAGTGCTTAGTACATTATATGCGGTGCTAAGAACATTATATGGGGTGGTGAGTACATTATATGCGGTGCTTAGTTCGTTATGTGGTGATTTCGTTATGATAAACATTCTGATGACCAAGATTAAACATTTTAGAGACTCGGTTTATCATTAACCCAAAAGGACACATAAACACAAAAGGATTCAACATTTTTCCCAGCTCTATCATGGGGGGGGGGGGGGTTGGAAGAAAAGACCGGTATTTGGGTCAAAATAAGCATTTTTACACAGAAAACAATGGAAAACGGAAACGCTTTTACACAACAGCGCCCCCTCGCTTTACAATGCCACATTCACCAAAGGTGTATATCAATAAAACACATTTTCTGGACAAGTGGGGTTCTGAAGCGAGGGGGGAAACAATGTCCACAGGCAAAAACGAAAAAAGGGGGATGGATGACTATTTTAAAATTTATCTCTAGAGCGATATTAAAAGTAGGTTATGATTGCCATCTTTTTCTTTTTATATCATGGAACAATCTATTCATAGTGTGTTCCGATCAAATATTTAACCGTTTGGAAGGAAATAAATTCGTCTATATCTACACCGTGTATATTTCGTTTCGCACCAGAAAGCTACATAAGTGGCCGAGAAGAAAGGTTTTTTTTCTTTTTTCAGTTTCTGGATTTCAGAGATTGCCGATTACATTGATATTCTTAAAACAGGGTGACGTGAAAATTCTAGATCATTTTTTTTATTCTAATTATTAGAATAAAAAAACAATGATATAGAATTTTCACGTCACCCTGTTTTTTTTTTTTCTCTCTCTCTTAGACCACGTAAATTGAATATCACAAGCTAAAATAAAAATTATAATTTATATATTAGTAACGTAGTGTTACAGAATTAATCTACTCTTTACTAATATCACATAATTTATCTGTACTGTACAAAGCTCTTCTAATATGTAAAAGCATATACAATATACGGAAACAATGCCTATTGATATCATGGTGCCTCTCACTTTAAAAAAAAGCAAGAACTTTGTAAAAATTTTGAAAAATAAAATGTACCTGTGGCCAGGATCGAACTCGCGACCTTGGTAATAGCAGTCCTGCGTCTTCACCACTACGCCACCGCACCCTTGCGTGAAGGTGATGAAATTGTAGAATAAATTTCACAGATTGCCAAAGATTTAATCTTTTCACTTTTTTGAATAAAATTCAATGTAATATACCTCAATTAAACAACAGTATTCTCAGATAAATATTTGTGTTTAAACGCCACAAAAACTTAAAAAACGAGGAGTGCCTTAACGTAGCTGCAATCCGAGTCTCAGAAATGTTTAATCTTGGTCATCAGAATGTTTATCATAACGAAATCACCACATAACGAAATTAGCACCGCATATAATGTACTCACCACCCCATATAATGTTCTTAGCACCGCAAATAATGTACTTAGCACTGCATATAATGTACTTAGCACCGCATATAATGTACTAACCACCCCATGTAATGAACATACCACCCCATATGATGTACTTAGCACCGCATATAATGTACTAACCACCCCATGTAATGTACATACCACCCCATATAATGTATCTAACACCGCATATAATGTCCTTAGCACCGCATATAATGTAATAACCACTCCATATAATGTACTTACCACCGTATATAATGTTCTTTTCACCTCATATAATGTAATTAGCACCGCATATAATGTATTTACCACTCCATATAATGTACTTACCACCGCATATAATGTTCTTAGCACCTCGTATAATGTACTTAGCACCGCATATAATGTACTAACCACCGCATATATTGTACTTACCACCGCATATAATGTACTTACCACGGCATATAATGTACTTACCACCGCATATAATGTACTTACCACCGCATATATTGATTAAACCATACCATATATTGAAATATCTCATCATAAGACAGCGATGGCGTTCCATAGTTTTCAGTATAGAAATAACTTTATTGGACCTTAAAATCAAAATTTTAAACAGAAAGATTCATAGAACTGTATATGACAAAAGAGATGATTTTGGATTCAACATAGTAATTTTTCCTTGGCTTGACGGTGATGTTCCAAGACTACCGGTCATACGGCATTTACATATCAAAGCTCATCCGGTACGCTAGAGCATGTACTGATATTATGGATTTTCACAGTAGAAATGTTTAACGTCTTAAAATTCATTATGATCTTTTTAGAGCAGATAAATTTACAGCATGGACCAGACACGTTTCGGGTCATAAACCCTCATCAGTGATCCTCATTCTAAACAATGTATTAATATGACTAAAATCTGAAAATTAAGTCCTAAATATACTGAAAGACATAGCACAATGGCTGGGAAATAATACTACAGTACCCAGGGTTTAGAAATGTGAGAAAATTTGTAAACAGAAATTTTCAAAAGCTTTTGAAGAAACGACCAACCGAAATTGATCAAACTTGGCTTCATGTGCTCTCGAGGACCCTTGGTCCACCAGTAGTGACACTCACCAAGTGGTACAAATGTTTAACGTCTTCAAATTCGTTAGCATCATTTCAGAGCAGATAAATTTACAGCATGGACTAGACATGCACGTTTCGGGTAATAAATCCTCATCACTGATCCTCAATTTAAAGAATGGAATAAGACCAAAATCTGAAAATTAAATCCTAAATATATTTACAAATCACCGAGAAACATTTAGGTGACGGTTTCCGCTTTCATAAACTAGTTAAGACTTTCTGGAAATTGTACTAAAATTACAGTCAACTTCTTTTAAAATTCGGATCTATACACACAACAGAGTACATTACTTTGGATATCATACAACCTGCCTTTTATTGTGGAACGGTAACCATTTAGAAGGATCAAAGGTAGACTGCATAACCATCGAAAATGCGTCAGAATCATCAAACGTCTTTTATACCGTGGATATGATCCTAATGTCACAAGACGGACACTAGGTCTGGTACTTGACGAATCTACAGTCTTCTACCAGCGAATTCTTGAGACTTGCACTCTGACTGACGGTGACTACGGGACTCCATGATGGACCCTGTCCAAACATTTTTAGAGAAGACAATGCCCATGAAGAGTCAGCATTTCCTGCTTGCATGCAACACCCGTTGCTTCAATTAGGTAGAATTGTATTAAGGTATGTTATATTTTGCTCTAGTATGCAATCTTCTGTTCAGATTTATATTGGTTGGCAATGATTTGAAAAAATGAACCCAGTATATGCAGTGGCGGATTTAAGGGTTGGGAAGCCCCCCCCCCCCCCCGGCATTGACCCCACATTTTCTCAAAATGGGTATATTGTTGCCCATTTCCAGCAAAAATCGGCAAATTTCGCCCCTTGACCCCTCGAGAAAGGAGATGCAGGATCCGCCACCGATAATATAATTTTCTTTGTCACCGGTAAGAGGATGACCGTAATCATTTACGGGCATCTTAATATTTTAGTATTATTAACGACTAAGCAAAATCTATTGATGTTTTTATAATATATTTTTGAATTCTAAAGTGGTTAAAATTGCATTTAATGATTCACTAGTATGGAGGGGGATTAGGGTCACAATGCTATTTTACTTGCTTACATGCTTCATGCTATGTTGCTTCATTCAATGTTTGATTATACCATGTTCATTTGTCTTGCTTTCATTTCAAATTTCATTCAAATCTTTCTTCTTTGTGTAATTTTGCTTCCGTGCTCTTTACATTTGTCCTTCGTCAATGCATAATTGTCGTTATACCATGCGTTATGACATCTTTCATTGTGCCATCATTCTTTCGTCCTAATGCTATGATTGCTTCGTCAATGCTAACTTCAATTTTGATACCAGGTGGCGCTTCGCCTGACCGCAAGTGCCCCTTCCTTGAACGAACTTTGAAACATCCCCTGTAGTTGGAAATCTCTTTTACATTCTACTACAGTATCGTTCGAAAAATAAGTTATATTATAGCACGAGAGGACAGAAGTAGATTGATGACGCTGTATAAATATTTGAAAAATATGCTATTATGAATAAGTAATTATTTTCTTTTGTATGCATCAGATTTTTTTAACTTTTAACTCTATGAAATAAGCATGCAATTGAGAAATATCCATGGTGTAATGGTTTACACGTTTGCCTTGTATACTTACTTTTACATCTTTCCGTGTGGGTTCGAATCCCGGACGCGGAAACCTTTTTATTCATTTTATCTTATAAAAAGAAGGGAGGAGATCTCCAACAAGACCCCGTTGCAGCATCAACAGTAAAACACCAAAACACCCGATGCAAAAACACAAAAGACGAGTACAGCACGATAAAAAGAAAGGAGGGGATAATGTAAACGGTTGTAACCATATGGCCTTTCCCCACAATAGCGGGCAACTGTACATTATCACTATTCAGTTGAAATAAAAAATCATTTTTTTTATTACTAAACTTTCCAAAAGCTTCGTTGGCTCGCCGTCGTCGCTTGCAAGTCATCTATGAAAAAGTTTAAAGTCATAATTTTAAATATTCAATTAAAGATATGCCCGTCAATGTCGTTTCTGTACCATAAATCGGGTGATTCTTTGATTATACTGATATTTTGGATTTTCACAGTAGAAATTTACAAATTACCAAAAAACTTTTAGGTCAAGGTTTCCGCTTTCATAAACTAGTTAAGACTTTCTGGAAATTTTACAAGAATTACAGTCAACTTCTTTTAAATTTCGGATTTATACATGCAACAGAGTACATTACTATGGGTATTACACAACCTGTCTTTTATGGTGATATGATAAACAAAATAAAAAGGATCAAAGGTAGGCAGCATAACCATCGAAAATGCGTCAGAATCATCAAACGCCTTTTATACCGTGGGTATGATCCTAATGTCACCAGACGGACACTAGGCTTGGTACTTGACCAATCTACAGTCTTGTACAAGCGCATCCTTGAGACTTGCACTCTGACTGACTGTGACGACGGGACTCCATGACGGGCCCTGTCCAAACCTCTTTAGAGAAGACAGGGCCCCGACCACCTGTCCTCTCTGAATGTCAGTCGGACTCCTCGGGTGATTACATACATGAGCTCGCTACAGCCGGCAGAGCACGGACTGTATTACGCATGCCCTCTTTTATATCCATTTACATATTCATCTGTGTCTATGGGGCCTCTGCGTTTCGCGGTCTTGTTTGTGTGATGTCATCTTACAGTGAGGAGGTTGTTTTACACCACAATTGTACGTTCTTCGAGACCTCTGGGTAATTGGAGAAGTGAGAGGGTTGTGCGCACGTAATCCAGGATAACCACACCATTTGCTACTTGCGTGACAGATGGCCGTCCAAAGTCGGCACCGGTTATCCATTGGTCTCGTCGGTTTATGTGTAGTCTTTTGTGTTTGATGTTTACATGTCGTGTGTCTCTTTTCCGTCTCATGCTGTACTAGTCTTTTGTGTTTTTGCATCGGGTGTTTTGGTGTTTTACTGTTGATGCTGCAACGGGGTCTTGTTGGAGATCTCCTCCCTTCTTTGCATATAATAATTGACTTTGGAGTATGGACCTAAGCAGGTCAGTGTTCAAGGTCAATCCTTGCAAGCATCAAAAGCTTGCATTTCAATCTTAACCTTGATCTCGGGTCGAGCAACAATGGTGGATTAAGGGGCACCCTCCCCTCCTGCACAGACCCAATATTTTTCCGGTAAAAACAGGTACATATATTTTGGTCCATTTTCAGTAAAATCGGCAAAATTCGCCCCTTGACCCCTGCCAAAAGGGGCGCTGGATCCGCCACTGAACAAGACGAGTCTGACATGTTTGCCATAGTGCAATCTAATCAAAATTTGTCCTTCCTTGCGCTCCTAACAGGGGCCACAATAAAGGTCTTAATTTTGGCCATTGTTGAAAAGGATGTGAATGACATGTTTTGTGCCACGTTCCTGGGCATGCGTAGCCCTGAACAACAGCTTGAAGAAATTTTGGCATACAGAGATGTCAAAAGGTAAATGTTCAAGATCAAAATTATGAAAGGAGACTACAAACTGTATTATTGACTGAATCAATTGGACCGGGGGATGTTGATATCTAGGCTCAGTGTAGGACGCACGGCAGTTTAAATTTATCTAGAAGTTTTCGATATGATATATCGCCTTTCCCACGATATCTCAGAAAAAAAAACCCTGTCTTTTCCCACTCACATCTCAGATGAAATGTCCTGAAAAAATTATGCTGCCGATGGGATTCGAACCCAAGCGGGAAAAAAGATGATGTACTGACAGTCCAGCATGCTTACCACTGAGACACGAAATCTTTAGTCTCGCCGACGAAAAATTAGAGCTTATAAACCCCAAATGGCTTTTACTGTATAAATATTAAAAAAAATAAAAATAAAAAACCTAACAAATAGAAAAGGCCCAAATATTTATCATTTAATTAATTAATACTTTTTTGTTCAAATATATTTCAATCGGATCTTGCTTTTTCGAGCTATTTATAACTCATTATTCCAAATAATGCAGCAGGGGACGTCTCAAAGTTCATTTCAAGGGACGGACACAAACGAAACGCCACCTGGTATCAAAATTGAAGTTAGCATTGACGAAGCAATCATAGCATTAGGACGAAAGAATGATGGCACAATGAAAGATGTCATAACGCATGGTATAACGACAATTATGCATTGACGAAGGACAAATGTAAAGAGCACGGAAGCAAAATTACACAAAGAAGAAAGATTTGAATGAAATTTGAAATGAAAGCAAGACAAATGAGCATGGAATAATCAAACATTGAATGAAGCAACATAGCATGGAGCATGTAAGCAAGTAAAATAGCATTGTGACCCTAATCCCCCTCCGTACACTAGGTTTCCAAAGTGGATTTAAGGAACTTCAAAGTCAACGAAGTTGACTTAAAAGTTCAGTCTTCTTTTAAAAGTTGAAAAGTAGTCATTAACGCTTTCCTTCGTTAGCATTTTATAAGAATGTAAGGGTCATAACACATAACTTGTTTACAAAGGTTTGAAAAAAATATGTTAGAAAGTGTCCACATCTGAGATTGACTTTGATTAAATAGAAAACGTCATTGGACAAATTAGCATGGGAAAATACATAGGGTATTTAAAAAGAAATACGTATTTCATACTACCTGTATTAGTGTTGTTGGTGGTCTAACCAGACCGTTCTAGTTCCCTCCGAGCGAAAGAACAGTCGGGGGCGAGACAATAAATCATCTCTGATAAACATCAAAGAGGTACCTAACCGTTATTTAGTCTCAAAGTCGAGAAGGCAAGGCAAAATCGTGAGAATTTCCATCGAAACGGTTGCGAACCCCGGAATGAACAACATTCTGAAGTGAGACCAGGTGCCCGGGGAGAGTCAGCGTCTCCTGATTGCACGCAACACCCTTCGCAACAGCTCCATGGAAACCTGTCAAATTCGGTGATTGTCTCGATGTGCATTTTGATGTACATACATGTATCAGGTTAGTATGTCTTGTTTGGTCATGATGACAGCCATTCAATCACAATGTAGAATGCCACTGATCATTCTGGAAAGGGGGATCTCATATGCATTTATAACATCCCCATAGCGACCGAAGAACTTCCTCAATGATGATTCCAGTCGTTGTGTAATATAACCCTGAACAAGTAGCTTACTTGCAAGCTGTCTGGCATTAATGATGAAATCTTCATATTTGGAACATGCCCTGGCGTACCGTATCAGGTGAGAAACAAAAACACCATTTGCTGGAGAATACGGAATGTTGCTACTCATGAAAGGGAAGTCTGAGAAAGTTCTCCCACGACGGGATTCGAACCCAGACTCTTGAGATAGGAAAATCGGTGTCCGGCGCTCTACCAACTGAGCTATGAAACCCCTTTCTCGAATATTCTCTGGTTTGTGGTTAGAGCCCGATCCCGGTTTGAATTTTTAGAATTTCAAAGCCATAATTAATGAAGAAATAAGAAATAATTCCTTCTAAACAAATATCAAATTCACATTGTCATATCATATGCTATACCTTCCTATCAATTTATCTCTGATCTCCACGTTTCCACGGAGAATCGGCTAATTCGTTCCTTTAGTAGTATAGAACGTAGGTTTTGTCAAAGTTAACAACAATAAATTTGTATTTGCAATTGCCGTTCTTGCTTGTAAACGTATCACTTATAATGTTTGCTAATCTTCCTTTCAATTTAGAATATGAGATTGTTGTGAAAAGTGTCTAAAATCATCGATTTTGTGCGATTTTGAATAATTATCGATTTTGTGCTGTATATAGGGATATAGTCATTATCCATATTTGTCATTTCATAAAATGACCGAGAATTGCTTTTTCCGCTTGAGTGATATTACTTTTAAAAGCCGATATTGAGAAAAGTATAAGTGCTACATGTTCCTAACTTACATGGAGGATGGATCTTTAGTCAAACTTTCATAAAATGACCGTGACCTACTTTTTCCGCTTGATTGATTTTGCCATTAAAAGCCAATATTGAGCAAAGTATAAGTGATATATGTTCCAAACTGTGATCAAACTTTCATAAAATGACCATGACCTACTTTTTCCGCTTAGGTGGTTTTCCCTTTAAAAGCTCATATTGAGCAAAGCTTTAAAAGTGCTACATGTTCCATATTAATATGATCAAACTTTCATAAAATGACCTTGATTTACATTTTCCGCTTGAGTAGTGACTTTGCTTTAAAAGCCAATATTGAGCAAAGAATAAGTGATTCATGATCAAAACTTACATGTTTGATGTATCTTTGGTCATTCCTTCATAAAATGACCTTAACGTTCTTTTTCCTCTCGAGTGATTTGACTTTTAAAGCAAATATTGAGCAACGTATAAGTTCTACATGTTCCAGACTGACACGTTGGATTCATCTTTAATCAAACTTCCATAAAACGACCTTGACCTACTTTTTCAGCTTCAGGGATGTTGCGTTTAGAAGTCAATATTGAGCAAATTTTAGGTGTGAAGTGTTTTGAATATTTTCCCTGACATTGTCGCCATAGCACTTCCTATATAAACTTAACCTCAGACAGTGCATGCATTTTATATAGTTTTCATTTTTTTGTGCGTGAATATCGACGGCGGGTGGGCTAGCCAACAGGGGATGCTTACTCCTCCCGGGCACCTGATTCCACCTCTAGCTTGCCAGGGGTCCGTCGATATTCAGTTTGGTACTCTATTGTGAGTGCTGTTGAGATTATCGTCAGGATCTTCTTTAGCTCATGGTGTTTTGAATATTTTTCCCTGACATGGTCACCATAGCACTTTCTCTATAGACATTACCTCAGACAGTGCATGCATTTTATATATTGTTTTCAATTTCGTGCGTGAACATCGACGGCGGGTGCGGCTAGCCACCAGGGGATGCTTACTCCTCCCGGGCACCTGGTCCCACCTCTAGCTTGATAGGGGCCCGTCGATGCTCAATTTGGTGCTCTATTGTGATCGCTGTTTAGATTATCGTCAGGATCTTCTTTAACTTAGAGTATACACTGTGTATAGTTATATAAATTTGAGAAACAAGTGTGCTTACGAAATTGACTGTCATTAATGATATTATGCTATGGAGTAGAGAATTAGGTGACTCTGGCAACTATTTTTGTAGATGGCGCAGGAAAAATTTGACATTAAGTACTACTTTTGAAATACGTGTCTAGTACAATAAAATTGGTACCATAGAACATATAGTTCAAATTAGGTGACTCTGGCAACTATTTTTGTAGCTGGCGCAGGAAAAATTTGACATTAAGTACTACTTTTGAAATACGTGTCTAGTATAATAAAATTGGTACCATAGAACATATAGTTCAAATTAGGTAAATATACATGTTTAACAAATATTATTCAACACACATTTCGAGATTAATTCAAAAAGGGGAAAAAAGACATCAATATATTGTTACATCGATACAGTGCATGAGAATGAAAGGTTATTTTATAATAAATATATGCTGGTTTACGAGACATGTACAGTAACTATATGATCATAATTATCAGCCTGCAAATTGATATAAACTTCAAAGATATTTTGAAATCTGGAAATTTTACAAAAAATATTGTCAACTTCTAATGAAATTCGGAACAATACAGGCAATAGAGTATATTGCTTTGGGTATTTCACAACCAGCATTTTATGGTGACATATTTATATTTAATATCGGTATATTTAGGACAAAAATTTCACAGAGTTTGGCCATATTTCATTGTTTAGATTTAGAAACTTTTAGGACAAGGTTTTCGTTTTCACAAACTAGTAAAGACTTTCTGGAAAATTTACAAAAATTATTGTCAACTTCTTTTGAAATTCGGAACAATACAGGCAACAGAGTATATTGCTTTGGGTATTTCACAACCAGCATTTTATGGTGACATATTTATATATAATATCGGTATATTTAGGACATTAATTTCAAAGAGTTTGGCCATATTTCATTGTTTAGATTTAGATTGAGTATCACTGACGAGGGTTTAATACCCGAAACGTGCATGTCTGGTCCATGCTGTCAATGTATCTGCTCTAAAATGATGCTTATAAATTGGAAGGCGTCAAACGTTTGTACCACTTGGTGAGTGTCACTGCTGGTGGACCAAGAGTCCCCGAGGGCACATGTAGCCAAGTTTGATGAATTTCGGTTGATCGTTTCTTCAAACGTATTTGAAAATTTCTTTTAACAAAATTTACTCATTTCTGAAACCTGGGTCCTGTAGCATCATATCCAAGCCATCTTGTTACGTCTTTCGGTATATTTAGGACATAATTTTCAAAGATTTTGGCCATAATTCATTGTTTAGATTTAGGATCACTGACGAGGGTTAAATACCCGAAACGTGCATGTCTGGTCCATGATGTCAATTTATCTGCTTTTAAATGATGCTAATGAATTCGACGACGTTAAACATAAGAAGGATCCAAGATAGTCAACATAACTATCGAAAATGCGTCAGAATCATCATGAGGAGGAGTAAGCATTCCCTGTTGTCACAAGCGGACACTAGTCTTGGTACTTGACCAATCTAAAGTCTTGCACTCTACTGACTGTGCTGACAAGACTCCATGACGGGCACTGTCTAAACCTCTTTAGAGAAGACAGGGCCCCGACCACCTGTCTTTTCTGAATGTTAGTCGGACTCCTCGGGTGATTGCATACATGAGCTCGCGGCGGCAGAGCACGGATAGTATTACGTACGCTCTCTTTTTATATCGATTTACATATTCATCTGTGTTGCTTGGGCCCCTGCATTTTGCGATCTTGTTTGTGTGGTCATCTGACAGTGAGGTGTTTGTTGTACATCACAATTATACGTTCTTCGAAAGCTGTGGGTAATCGAAAAAGTTGGAGGGTTGTGCTCATATAATCAAGGATAACCACACCTTCTCCTATTTCCATGGCTGATGGCCATCCTAAGTCGGCACCGGTTGCCCATTGGTGTCGTTGATTTATGTGCAGTCCTTTGTGTTTGATGTTTCTGTGTTGTGCGTTGACGTTACTTTCTGTGCTTGTCTGCTTTGTGTTTTTGCTGCAACCTAGTGTTGTTGGAGATCCCCTCCTTTCTTTTGCATTGGGTGTTGGGGGTTTTTCCTGTTGATGCTGCAACCTGGTGTTGTTGGAGATCCCCTCCTTTGTTTTAGACAGTTATTAAATACTCATTCAACTTTGACGTTTTAGGAAAATGCTGGCACAAACATTTTAGAATTTCATACTAAAATCAATACATATTTTTTGATATAATCACATAATTTGCATATAACTTAGAGTGAATATTATACAAGAGTCAAATTTCGCATCAGTTTAAAAGAGAGATTTATCAATCTGGTGTTGAATGTAAACTGCAACCCCCCAAATTTGAACATACTTTGTTTTGATTTCGTATGTCTCTTTTGCGTCACTACTGTGATTGTCTTCTCTTTGTTTTCGCATCAGCTGGTTGGAGATTCCCTCCTTTTTTTGAATTTAATATAATAATTCTCTCTTGCTTGACGGAATTGTCCCAGTGTTACCGTCATACGTTAAAGATATCTCAACTCATCCTGCGGTACGCTAGAACGTGTAATTATGTTATGTATTTCCATGGTAGAGAATTACAAATATCAAAAGAATCCTAATCTCAGCTAAACACCCTACTCGAAGACACAGAGCAGACAAACACAGCATCAGACGTTATAGGAAAAGACCACACATAAACCAACGAGACCAATTGTTTATCCGTGCCGACTTAGGACGTCCATCTGCCACGGCCGTATCAAATTATAAGGACTACGTGCGCATGTCTCTTACATTTTTATGGTCTCGAAGACATGGTACTTGAGACATCGGATGTTTTGCTGTTGATGCTGCAACGGGGTCTTGTTGGAGATCTCCTCCCTTCTTTGACCAATATACAGCCTTGTACCAGCGCATTCTTAAGACTATCACTCTGCCTGACTGTGCTAATGTTAGTGAGGAAAATCAGACATTTGCGTCGATTTCAGGATGTAAAAGGAAAGTTTTAAATTGATCGCATTTTTAATAAGCTCGGCTTACTATGATAAATAATAAGTTATATAGGATGTAGTTCTAGATTTTAGAATTCTAAATTACTTTAGTTGAAGTACGACATGCATGTAAAAGTCTGATAACCTTCATGAATGTCTATTTGAATCTGCATGGCAAGTCATCAGAACAAGTAAGTTACATAACATTTTATAGAATATTTAGTTTCTGCCATTGCACTATCTAATCCGGAAAAGTTTGCGTGTGGTTAAAATGTCTAATCGATGTCCTGTGCTAATTCGGCTCCTTCACGATTATTAGAACCTCGCATTCTTATTATCTCTTGAGCTTATTTTTAATTAACAAAAAAGGACAATGTACTGTGTAACATTATCAACGTGAAAAAGATTATGTTCTTGTTTTAGACAATAATTAAGTAGGTGACAACGTTTCAAAGAGATTGTGAACACTGTTTGAATATAATGATACGGAAGTGTTACAACTGTATATCTTCTTGAAGATAATTTCAAACCAATTTCTATTGACCAAACATGCAGACGAACTGTATTTTAATAATATATGCATATGAAAACAGTTTCCTTTCCAGGGAATAAGTATTGATTATTTGGCCAAAAGCCTTCAGGAAAAATGTCAGAACTGAAGACAGTTTTGTAAAATATTCACTTTCAGCGCGATCAGTGACTTCCCGAACTATTCTTTCCTATTTCATTCTGATTCTCAATAAATAATTTACAGCTAATATTCCAATGCCTTCATTTTAATAATGTGGTTTCTCGTCAAATCTTTTCACAAAGATCTACATGTACAAGAAGTGTTGTCCGAAAATAAATCCGATATAAATCCCAACACAAACTGCTTCATGTTGTGCTTTCAACTGTCATGTCTACTGCCCTCGATAAACAACGCGGTTTTACACAATTTGTGATACGACAACTGACATTTCATATTCCAATAAAATGGCAAAAATTTTCAATTTGATATATCTATGTGATTCTTTCAGTTCCATAATGGTAGTGATCCAAGCAGCAATCTCCTGTTTTCTATTATTTCATTTTGCCGAATCAGCTAACTGTAAGTATGCTTCTATGGAGAGATCCGTAAATACACGGTATTGTTATTTTCGATGGTAATGAATTTGAAGACGTTTAACATTTTAATAGATTCCGCGACCAAATGTGTTAATTTTTCATGGTGATTCGTAAAAGAAATTGGCCGTCGAACGCTCTTGTTTTCATTATACGGATTTCCGACTTCTAAACGGCTGCACCTTCAAAACATAAGATAACATTTCTTACTTTTACAGAAACAGCCGAAGCATGGACTGTTTATAGCACGCCCTATGTTGTTTAACTTTGGTCACAACGTCTTGTTATCTTGTTTGTGTATTCATCTTTAAGTGAGGAATTTTTTTTACAAATCAATCGTGCGTTCAGAGGTAGAAAGAAAATTGAGATGGTTGTGCGTACGTTATGCGCTTAATGACAAGATAGTGCTGCAACAGGGTCTTGTTGGAGATCCCCTCCCTTTTTTGCTACTAATGTCACAGAAGGCCGTCTTAGTTGTCGTTGGTTTACTTGTAGTATTTTGTGTTTCAAGGTTTGCTGTTTTAAGTGGTGCTATTTGTCTCTATGTGTGCTTGTCTAATCTGGGTTTTCTAATAGGGGTGTCCCGATGTTTTGCTTTGGGTGCTGCAATCGAGTCTTCATTGATATCCTCTCCTATCATTAATTAGCCTAAATGTAGACATAGGCAGTTAGCCAAACAGGGGATGCTTACTCCTCTCGGGCACATTGTACCATCTCTAGCTTGCTAGGGGTCCGTCAATGCTCAATTTGGTTCTCTTTTGTGAGTTCTGATGAGATTATCGTAAGGATATTCTTTTACTCATTCAAGTACAGAATTCGAAAAGGTTCCCCATCTTAAAATGACAAATATGGATATTATTTAATGACCATATCCCTGTATACAGCACAAAATCGATAATTCAGAAAATCAGAAACCGAAGGCATACAAAATCAGGATAAAACAGGAACCAGAGCAAAGAAACGAAAACCTCCACCATATGAAAAGAAGCGAACTCCCGATATGGGAGTGAGACCAGGTGCCCAGGAAGAGTAAGCATCTCCTGCTTGCATGCAACACCCACCGCTTCAATTCGGTAGAAATGTCACATCCGGTTACTTCCATTTCGGAAGACATAGAGTACAATCTTTGGTTGGATTGTGCAAATGGTCTATGACAGAATATCATCCACCATTCTGGAGATTGGGATATCATAGTGTATGACGAGTTCCCCATATCGACCGTAGAACTTCCTCAGTGACGATTTTAGTCGGTCACAAACATATCCCTGACTGAGAAGCTTATCTGAAAGACGCCTAGCCCTCAGAACAAAATCCGTATATTTGGTACTTGCTCTGGCATAGCGTATCAACTGAGATACGACATGCCATAAGCTGGAGATGAAGGGATGTTGCTACTCAGAAAGGGAAAGTTTGTAATGTTGAAATTGAAGTCGTCACGTTTGTCATAGAGTGAGGTGTTCATGTGACCATCAGTGTCGTAGGACAACATTATGTCCAAATAGGATGCTGAATTATTTGTCTCTGTAGTTTCTTTGACTTCAAGCTCTGAAGGATAGATACTGCTCAGATAATCCGCGAATTTTGGATTATTGATGGACAACACATCGTCTATGTATCTGTAAGTGAAGTTGAAGTCAGAAGCTAAGTATCTTTTACCTTCAGAGACCAAAGATTGAATGAATTCAGCTTCGTACGAGTAAAGGAAAATGTCGGCAAGGAGTGGGGCAAACACCACAAAAATGTTGTCGATCAAAAAGTTTAATAGCCATTCTCTGTAAGGACCAAAATCGTTCGGCACGTCATGTCATGGATTTTGATGATTTTCGGTATAATGGGTATATATTAAGTACTGACCATGAAAATAACACTTTTCAGCCAATGTGACCTCTGGTTGCCAACGAGGTCATTCTATTTATAGCACTTTTGGGACCATGAAATAAGCCAGCTCCGGAGACTTCGTTGCCATGATTACCACTGTAACAGCTTGTTCATCTTTATATAATATATTCTTCCTTACTTCCATTCTTACTTAGTGCACTTAGATATGTGATATTTATTACAGGAAGTTTATTGTATTAAGCCAATTTAAGAGTTTTACCTCAATTCTGTCGTCAAAGACCGTTGCCATGGCAACATAAGACCTTTTTGCTTGTTTCATATTATCTTTGAAATTGATTTTATTCCTCTTTAGAGTTACATAAGATTGTCAAAATGTATGCATGTATAGATATGACATATCTTTCACATAAGAACAATTAAAATGTTCAAGGTCATTGGCTTGATGTTCAAGGTCTTTGAGACTCAAATTTTGCATAACATATTGATTTTTCATTTTTTTTTTTTTGTTACCGATTTCAGTTATTTTTTTATTTAAATATTTTCATAGGTCATATATATTATGAAAGCACATGAATACAAGAAAGACAAATCTTAGAATTTATTGAATTGTAGCAATTCAATAGGAAAATATTTTTCCGTCAAAAAACAAGAAAAATACAGATTTCGTCCCTTTTTTATCAAAATACACACCAAGAATTTACATGTAGATATTCGAAGATGTGAAGAAACGTAATCAATATTTCTAAGAAATAAGTGATACATTTATCATTTCATGGCAAATAACTGTCAAGTTCAATATTTCAAGGTTTCTAAAATATTGACACCTTCATTTTATGAAAAATCAGGATTTTTCGTTTAATCTGGTCACTTAAAGTTTAATGACCTTGAAAATTCAGTGGGTGACCTTGAAATATTTTCGAGGTCATTTTTATATCAAAACGCTCTGATAGATGTATACATGAACTTCTGTTCCAATATCATGCGTAGATAGTTTGATAGAGGTTGTGTTTAAATTCATCGTATTGAAACCTTTCAGCCGATTGTTGCCATAGCAACTAAATTTGATGCTTACTCCTCCCGGGCACCTGGTCCCACCTCTAGCTTGCTAGGGGTCCGTCGATGTTTCATTTTTTGCTCTATTGTGAGTGCTGTTGAGATTATCGTCAGGATCTTCTTTAACTCATTTGTGTCACACTTATGCCCTTTGCCGTGTGGAGCTCGTAAAAAAGTTCCCCGCGAGGGGTTTGACAGTAAGTGTTTTGAATATACTTCCCTGACATTGTCGCCATAGCACTTTCTATATAGACATAACGTCAGACAGTGCATGACTTTTATATATTTTCATTTCCATGCTTTATTAACATCGACGGCGGGTGCGGCTAGCCAACAGGGGATGCTTACTCCTCCCGGGCACCTGGTCCCACCTCTAGCTTGCTAGGGGTCCGTCTATGTTTCATTTTTTGCTCTATTGTGAGTGCTGTTGAGATTATCGTCAGGATCTTCTTTAACTCATTTGCATATAAAGGACAAATTAGCCCAATTAATTTTTTATATTCATGTAGAGTTGAACAGTCCAAGAGAATACTGAAAACAGTAATATTACTAAAACTAATAATATAACTTTAATTGGAGTTATCTTTCTTGGAAATTTATCTCTTTATATTACTGAAAGCAGTAATACTATATAGATTGTCAGTTCGCTCTTATACCAGTGGATTCGGGGAGAAATGAGGGTGTTAAGGAATTGTATCTCATTCAAATGTGCAATGAAAAATTGTTTAAAACATCAGGAAATTTTTTTCCTCATTATATTTGAAGAAAATGTGATATTAGAAAGAAGAAAAAGTGAAAAATAGGTTCCAAATGGACATTATTTTCACTTTTCAGTTTAAAAATTTGTTCATATTTAATAAATTTGTTGTTGAATGGTAGAATGGTGTGATAAAAGCTGTGCTTGTAGCTTTAAAACGTTGCTTTGTCTATATTACAGAAAGATGTAATATAAGATGGCAACATTACTGTTTTCAATAATATTAGGGATTATTGTTAACAGTAATATTACAGTTCTAAGTAATATTACTATTTTTAGTATTCTCCTGGACTGTTGAAAGATGATACTAATTGGATAACTAGAATTTGGACTTCAAAAATTGGTGCTTTTATGAAATTTTCAACCTTGTAAAACAGTAAAAACATGCAAAAAAGGGTCTTCGAGGGGTTTGACAGTAAGTGTTTTGAATATACTTCCCTGACATTGTCGCCATAGCACTTTCTATATAGACATAATGTCAGACAGTGCATGAAGTTTTTATATTTTCATTTCCATGCTTCATAAACATTGACGGCGGGTGCGGCTAGCCAACAGGGGATGCTTACTCCTCCCGGGCACCTGGTCCCACCTCTAGCTTCCTAGGGGTCCGTCGATGTCTAATTTTGCGCTCTATTGTTAGTGCTGTTGAGATTATCGTCAGGATCTTCTTTAACTCATTTGTGTCACACTTATGCCCTTTGCCGTGTGGAGCTCGTAAAAAGTTCCCCGCGAAGGGTTTGACAGTAAGTGTTTTGAATATACTTCCCTGACATTGTCGCCATAGCACTTTCTATATAGACATAATGTCAGACAGTGCATGAAAGTTCTATATTTTCATTTCCATGCTTCATAAACATTGACGGCGGGTGCGGCTAGCCAACAGGGGATGCTTACTCCTCCCGGGCACCTGGTCCCACCTCTAGCTTGCTAGGGGTCCGTCGATGTCTAATTTTGCGCTCTATTGTTAGTGCTGTTGAGATTATCGTCAGGATCTTCTTTAGCTCATTTGAGTGCCCAAAACAAAGCCTTTTGATACCCTATTTTGGCCCAATTTTTCATCTTGTATACATAAGGCATCCGAGATGAATGTAAAAAACTTTACAAATATGCATAATAATAAGGATTAAAAGAAAGTAATCAAAGCAATTTAAGATTTAAAATGTACCTGTTTCCATGGTAACGAAGCCTACAAATATGCCTTGTCCTATAGATTTTTCCGATTTTTGAAACTTCAGACACGGTAACCATGGCAACGACAACCTTTTTGAAAAAACTGGGGTTGATTTACATACTAGTACTTCATATTAAACTTCCATACCAAAAATCTCAAAAATCCATGACAAGCCGTGCCAACATGTTTTGAAATTCTTTGGTTCTTACAGAGAATTGCTGTTAACATCTGAATGATATCTGTTTCAGTGTACTTATTTTCAGAATCGGATTTTTCTTTTACAAAGTAGGTTTTGTCAAAGTTCACAACTATAAATTTGTATATGCGATTACCGTTCTTACTTGTAAACGCATTACTTATAATTTTTGCGAGTCTTTCTTTCAATTTAGAATGTGGAATTGTAGTGTAAAGTGTCGAAAAATCAAAGGCTTTGATCGAATGGACTTTACTAAAATGAGTGGATTTCAGATGTTCTAAAAGTTCCCTCGAATTCTTTAAAATCCACATCTGGTTGATACCACTGCGAGAATATACTGTGGAACAATATTTCTGAAACCCAGATTTGATTTCAGATAAAACTTTGGTGAGTAAGATCGATACAGATTTGGTAGAACATTTTGAGGAACCAGCGATGAAACGTTGTTTGTACCGATTCTTATGCATTTTAGGTATGCAGTATAAGTATGGTAAATCTAAATCTAAATTGATAGTACGGAAGCCAAAGGAAGCAAGAGCTGATTTGTGGTTATCTATGATTTCAATAGATATGAAATTACAAATGATGAAATACAAACAAATGTATATTTATATGATACGACAAGAAGTAAGGTTTATGAGTTTAAATTTGGCTTCAATATCGTTTTTAACCTTGCCTTGACAGCCATACCATGATAGGTGCATTATCTGAACTCTTTAGCATGTTATTATTTTATTTATAATAACACAAAGTATATTTATTAAATATAAAAAGAAATACTAGAAATTTTAAGGTTTTTTATATTAGATAGAAATTCCGCTAGACTCCTCACAAAATTTTGGACAATTCCATCATCAGTTTTTTTTTCTTTCTTCATTAAACTTATTCTTGATTAGCGAAATGAGAGGTATAAACGGTATAACGAAACAGTAAAAGTTTCAGCCATAGCCTTCTTAAATGTGAATATGAGAACAGAAGAAATAGTACTGGAAAAATCTCGAGGATTTACACACATGCATGGTATGGATAGATTTGAGGTTGTTTTGTAGTAAATCCGGATATTTATTTGTAGAGCAGGTGGACTTCCATCATAGTCTTCTAAAGGGAATTGTATTATGAATATACATCTTACATTTGTCTGTATATTCTCGTATCTATAAGAAAATTCAAACTTCTTGTCACAAAGCACCAATCTATCCTTGGATTTTACAATGAACATTACCCTGTCAAAGTGGAAATATCGTATAGATTTTCTGATCAAAGTGTCAATATCACTGAACAAAAATAAAATAAAATAAAATGTATTCATATCACAAAACGCTTTTCCAGAATTACATCGACTTCGCTATGAAGGAAGGAGACTAACCGAAAAACGACTAATGTGAGCGACTATTTTGTTTTTATAAACAATTTTTGGACGAAACCATGAAACTAATAAAAAATATAACAACTTCCATGCTGGAAGATATTTAAGGTCAGAACTACCCCAAACACCTAGTTGAATACATGAAATAACTTGAAAAGACTTTTCTCTGCACCGCCTCATTGATATCAGGATCCTCTTTTACTCATTGTTGCTGGCGAACTGGAAATTCTGGAATTCGAATCAACGGCGTAGCTCTGCCTGAAAAAGTAGACAGGCAAAACATCCAAAATTTCTTACAAGCAAACAAAAAAAGGGGGGAGATATACAGTATGGGGGTTTCGTGTTCGGCATGTACAAATTTAGATATATCTGGTGCAGTTCTAAATTGTGGATCTGTTTTTAGAATTACACGAATAAATGTCTGGCGAGCGGTTTCGAGCCAGGATATTTTTGGTCAAAATATAGACTTATCAGAATAAACTTTCTATGTCCTCTATCATTAATAAATACATGTAATAACATTCTATATAGTTTGAGTTGAATATCTTCCAGTACATTGATAAAGTAATATAGATAGAGGATGGGTCGAAATAGCTTAATTATTCAGAAAGTTTATGAAGAGCTGGCGAGCGTTAGCGAGCCAACGACAGATTTTGAAAAATGACCGAAAAAAAATTTATGGTACAAAATGTCGCTATTTTAAACGATGTTAATGAATCATAAAATATTGTGATTGAAAAAAAGGGGGATGTGCCCGGCTGCCCCCACCCCCCTCTCCTGCGCCATTGCAAATAGCATTTTGAATTACACTTTACATTATTTTTTTCATTTGATTTAATTATTCAAGGTGGTCCTTTCACAATGAATTTTGGTAATTTCTCATCCTAATTCTGATATCGGGTTCATGTGCGACCCTCCTGTTTTTAGATACACGTCGAATTTGCTTTTCAATCCGTCTAATTTAGAGTATATGAATTGCATTATATATGGAACATGATTCATGTGATGTTTATATTCAGACTTTGCTTGTTGATGTAGACTGTTGTCTAGCGGCGTCGCTTACAATATATTCACTGGGACTGTCACAGTTTATTTGCCCATAAGACATTTTCCCCAAGAATTCCGTCTTTTCGATTTTGCCGTCTTGCGTTCGATTTGTGCAGGTATCTGACGTAAAATCATTGTGGCGTCATTAAATTCCTTTGAAAACGTCATATATGTAGCCCTGTTTCCCTAAATTTCATGCTGGTTTCCATAGATTTTGATTACGTCACAATGCGTTGACGTCAGATAACTGCACAAATGGGAAGTAACTCTCTTTTTCGAAAAGACCGAATTTGTAAGTCTTTTGATTGTGAGTTTTGGATTCTGATTTAGGATTTTGTGCTTGACTTTCATTCACTGATTCAATTTTAAGTTTTATTACACTATATTACAGAGGAGAGGAGAGTACCTTTTCCGTCAACTTCTGACACCATTGACGGTTTCGTGCGAAAAACAGATCGCAGATTCTTTAACTCATCTAATTAACGGGAAGGGAGCAGGACATAACAAAATCTTGTTTCTCTGGTCTCAGCATGCATGTAACCCGATGTTTGACCAAACTCCTTCAGTGATCATCAAGACCACTCGGATCACACGATAAAGGACATTATGTGCATATGATTGATATAAAAACATACTTCATGTCCTGTTTTTCAATAATCTAAATAAGGATGATTTCTAACCTTTTACTCTCTAAGTTACGTGCGACTACGAAAATTCATATTCTGCGGTAATTGCAACTATTTGTTTTTTACGATAAATATTTCATTTCATTGAGAAATTGGAGAATTAAATACAGATTCCGTCCTTTTTCTTTTATGACTATCAAATGCTTGCATATTAAGCAGTCTTATTCGCGTTTCTAACGACGAAACCGCCAAAAACCTGTCGATAATTTAATATTCGCCGTTAATTTGGAGTCGAATGATATTCTCTGAATAACTGGAAAACCCTCATGTCGGATATACGTGTAACTGATATACGAATCAATGATATTATCAAAATTCCTCATCTTTTTGAAAATCCAAGTTCTAAAACTGAACGATATTTCAAATTTGAATTACGCAATTTACATGAAGAGTATGTCTTCGCTCCAGCAGATAAAGCAGTCAACAATATCATAATTATTTGAAGACGTTACTACCTATAAACTTAAGTTTAGAAAACGTTCGTCTACAAACACTTATATCAAAAGCAATGAAAGTGTCTTTAACATTTTGAGGAATTACAACTGTGAAATTTCTTCATTCAACATCGGATTCCCTATTTCTAAATTGGATCTTCTTACAAAATACTGCATACCGAAACTGCAGTTCCTAGCAAGTTTCGATACACAGCTAATTATAGAACCTCACGAATACAATTTTATCTAAAAAACTGACTTCAGCAGTCTCGACGATAAAGGAATACTTACCACAATTTGATAAAACTGTTCTTAACAGGAATAATGTAAACTTATTTTGGTCTATCTTTAAAAAAAAGTCAGGGGATGTGATTGAGAAAATGAAATCGAGATTTTCAAGCCAATACGATTTCTTCATACGACTTTTCAAATAAATTCACCACACTTCCTCACTGCAAAATTAATGTTCAAATCTCCAAGCTCATTAAAGGGTGCCTTAATCAAGAGGGGGAAACGTTTGTTTGGAAATCTGAATCAAAGTGTTTCTTTTCCGGTACAGAATACATCATAATCATTAATTCATGGACTTGTAGTAACCTTTGTATTGCCTTGTCCTTCCTCTTGGACAACATTTATATAACATTTGGTAAGAGTCTTTACAAGCAGGTGGTAGGGATCCCTATCGGCACTTATTATGCGCCTCCTATTGCTGATTTTTTTTATACACGCATGAAAAGAAATTTATCCAAAATCTTCACAAGCAAAGAAAAGATGATGATGTGAAATGTTTCATTGGCACATCTAGGTACCATGATGATTTTCTTACTATCGACAATTCTGTTTTTGAATAATGTATCAAATGTTATTTATCCACAAGAATTGATTCTAAACAAGGCAAATGTTACAAACACAGATACCCCATTTTAAGACCTTAATATCAAAATTGTTAATGGTGCGATTCATACAAGTGTGTATGACAAATGAAATGATTTTGGATTGAAGATCATAGTAAATTTTCCCTGACTTGACGGGGATGTTCTTAGATAACCGTCATATGGTATCTACATTTAGCAGCTCATCACGTATGCTAGAGCATGTGCTGATGTTTTGGATTCCCATGGTATAAATTTACAAATTAGCAAGAAACTTTAAGGTCAATGTTTTCGCTCTCATAAAACGAGATAAGACTTTCTGGAAAACAGAGTATATTACTTTGGGTATTTCGCAACCTGCATTACATGGTGACATGATCAGCAAAATAAGAAAGATCAAAGGTAGACAGAACTACCATCGAAATTGTGTTAGAATCATCAAACGCCTTTTATATCGTGGATATAATCCTTCTGGCACCAGTACTAGCCCAATCTACATCCTTGTACCAGCACATTCTTAAGAATTGCACCCTGTATGACTATGGCGACAGGACTCAATGACGGGCCCTGCCGAAATGTCTTTATAAGAGACAGGGTTCCGACCATCTGTCCTTTCTGAATGTCGGTCGAACTCCTCGGGTGATCACATGCATGATGCTAATGAATTTGAAGACGTTAAACATCTGTACCACTTGCTGAGTGTCACTGCTGGTGGACCAAGAGTCCCCGGGGGCACATGGACCCAAGTTCGATCAATTTCGCTTGGTCGTTTCTTCAAACGCATTCTCAAATTTCAGTTTTTCAAATATTCTCAAATTTCTAAAATCTAGGTCCTGTAGCATCATATTCCAGCCATTTTGCCTCGTCTTTCAGTATATTTAGGACATAATTTTCACAGAGTTTGGTCAGATTACATTGTTTAGATTGAGGATCACTGACGAGGGTTTATTACCCGAAACATGCATGTCTGGTCCATGCTGTAAATTTATCTGCTCTAAAATGATGCTTATGAATTTGAAGACAATAAACATCGCTACAGTTGGCAGAGAACGGACTGTATTTCGAATGCCTTTTTACATGTATATACATGTACATTAACATGTATTTCTTGGACCCCTTCGTCATGCTGTCTACTTGTATTACAAATATGGATAAAGCCATATCCCAACACATAGTACAACATCGATAATTCAGGAAATCACAAACAAATGGCATACGAAATAAGGACAAAACAGGAACCAAAGCACACAAACATAAACCTCAACCTCATTAAAAGAAAGAAACTCCCAATTAGGAGTGAGACCAGGTGCCCAGGAAGAGTCAGCATCTCCTGCTTGCATGTAACACCCGTTGCTTCAATTCGGTAGAAATATCACATCCGATAACTTCCATTTCGGAAGATATAAGTATAGCCTGTAGTTGGATGGTACAAATGGTCTAAGACTGAATGTTAAACGTCACAAACATATCCCTGACTGAGAGGCTTATCAGAAAGACGCCTGGCTCTCAGAACAAAATCCGTATAGTTCATACTTGCTCTGGCATAGCGTATCAACTGAGATATGAACACGCCATAAGCAGGCGATGAAGTGATGTTGCTACTTAGAAAAGGAAAGTTTGTAATGCTGAAATTGAAGTCGTCACCTTTGTCATAGAGTGTGGTGTTCATGTGACCACCAGTGTCGTAGGACAACATTATGTCCAAAAAGGATGCTGAATTATTTGTCTCTGTAGTTTCTTTGACTTCAAGCTCCGAAGGATAGATACTGCTCAGGTAATCTGTGAATTTTGGATTATTGATGGACAACACATCGTCTATGTATCTGTAAGTGAAGTCGAAGTCAGAAGCTAAGTATCTTTTCCTTTCAGAGACCAAAGATTGAATGAATTCAGCTTCGTAGGAGTAAAGGAAAATGTCGGCAAGGAGTGGGGCACAATTGGTCCCCATTGGAATTCCGACAATTTGCTAGAAGACCTTTCCTCCAAACATCACAAAACTGTTGTCGATCAGAAAGTTTAACATCTGAATAATATCTGTTTCAGTGTACTTATTTTCAGAATCGGACTTTACAAAGTAGGTTTTGTCATAGTTAACAACAATAAATTTGCATTCGCGATAACCGTTCTTACTTGTAAACGCATTACTTATAATTTTTGCGAGTCTTTCTTTCAATTTAGACTGAGGAATGTGGAATTGTAGTGTAAAGTGTCGAAAAATCAAAGGCTTTGATCGAATGGAGTGGATTTCAGATGTTCAAAACATTCCTTCGAATTTTTTTAAAATCCACATCAGCTTGATACTACTGCGAGAATATACTGTCGAGCAATATGTTTGAAGCCCAGATTTGATTTCAGATAAAACTTGTGAGTAGGATCGATACAGATTTGGTAGAAGATTTTGAGGAACCAGCGATGAAACGTTGTTTGTACGGATTCTTTATGCATTTTAGGTATGCAGTATAAGTATGGTAATTCTAAATCTAAATTGTTAGTGTCGAAGCCAAAGGAAGCAAGAGCTGATTTGTGGTTATCTATTATTTCAGAGGCAGAAAGGTTTGTTGGGGTGTAAGTGGGATTTCCAGGTGTCGAATTTAAACCCAACTCTTTAACTAGACTGTCGAAATAGTACTTTTTGCAAGTAAATGTGTAATTATTTGAGGCTTTGTCCGCTGGTGTGATGACATAAAGTTCTTGGAGGTTGGTAAGCTCTGTGAACATATAGATAAGACAATAAACCCAATATTATTATAACTTAACTTGAATGAGCAATGATAGGGTACTGATAATTCATCAGTGTTTGTTTTAGATTATGCTGCATAAATGATGTATGTGACTTCAAAAATACATTTTTTTCAATATTCAAAGTCCGTTTCCATGGCAACCGGATGTGATATTAAGAAATTTTTTAACAAATTTGTACTTTTGGGTCAGACTCAACCTTATGTACAAATTTTATCAAAATCTGAGACATGCCGTGCCATGCGTCCTTCATTAAAGTGCAAATGCTTAAAAAGAATTGCTATTAAATCATTGAGAATAAAATCTTAGTAGTCCAGTCATGAAATGCAAAAAAAAAAAAAATATGGGCTGAAATCGAAGTAATTGAAAAAGAATTTTTTAGATTTGATTTAATGTCTATACACACGTAAAAAACACATATTAAAAGTCCTTACTCGACACTTCACGGGAAGTGCAGTATTTAGACCTCCCTTCATTTTTAGTCGAAATGCAAAAAGACTAAATGTGGCATATTTAGTTGATCAGAACAACAAGAGAAAGATTCAGTTTTAGCATACAATTATTTTCATGACATCTTAAGTAACGATATAAGACGACATTTAATAAAATTCAAGCTTGTAGTTGTAAGCAAAACAGAAACCGGACCAATCAAAAACGGTAAAAATGGCAATTTTCAGCTAGCAAAACCTTAAGCAAGTGTTTGTGGCCTTTGTTGGGAATCAAGATAAACATTTAAAGCTTTATTTTCTATTAATTGAACGTTTGTACTACATATTTTATACTTCATCAAAATAAGTGAAATGAAATCTATGATGTCGGGGCTATTCATCTCAGAATTCAGTCGAGACCATACTTTTTAAGAAATTATTTCATGAGAATGAATATTTTGTCAATTTGATTCAGAAAATTGTCTTAAATGGAATGGGAAAGTGTAGATTTTTTATTTGATTTCATAATCATGCTCAATATACTTTTTGAATATTATAAAAGAAAAAAGTTAATTTCTAAGTAGTGTAGGAAAAAATTAAGTATGAAATTGAATCAGAATCATGATATTTTGACTTAAAGTGAGAAAATTGACTAAGTCCTGCCATTTTAAACACATTTTTGAGAAGGACTTTTTATTTCAAGACTATACATGGTCATTTAAGTTTTTATATGTGCCTTATACTAACCGAAAGATCTTCAAAAATGTCCTTTTACATTTTCTAATCTAGAAAAAAATATGAGGAATTTAAAGTCAGTTTCCTATACCCCCATTATGAAAATTAAACAATGATTGATTTTTAAAATATAATACTCCGGAAGAAATATGAAATTCTAGCTTCAGGTAGCTTTTTTCACTAATGACTGTCATGCAAAATTTAGAGCAAATTGGTCAACATATTTTTGAAATATTAGGATTTTTTTTACCGAAAAAACCTTTGACTTAGCCATTTTTTCAACAATTCTCAATAAAGATCAAAATTGTTTACTTTGATACTAGAATTTGACAAAGTCAGCAATCAAAACAGTACAAAATCACATTTATTTATTCTGAAAATAGGGGATACGCTCATTTTATCAAATTCGACACCACTTTTGGCAATTTCACACCAATAAAAATGTTCAATTATATTCATAATCATCCTAAAGGGGTAGGGCCACGAAGCCCAATATTGGCCCTAATTTTGATAAATTTTGAACATCGTACTTCATAGAATTTTTAACTGTTATTTGACATTTTGAAACGTTCTCTACTGAATCACGAATCTACTTTTTGTAAACTTTGCTTTTATCAACACCTTTTAGGCTTATGAAAACACCAAAATAGGTCATATTCGGCGAAATTATTGCAAAAACTCAATATTTCTATTAAATTAGCAATGGCCGCATGCATTAACTATGATGGAAAATTTGTATGTGAAAGATTATCATTATATCCTTTTTGTCATAAACGTTTTATCTCAGTTAACGCATGCGGCCACACTGAATTCTATGACAAAAGACAAAATTCCCAGCAATTTTCGCCATATTTTGTCAATAACGTCAAAATGACGTCACTTCATGACAGCATTACAGTTAAATGGTACATTGTTTGGTGATATAATTTTTTTCATGAAAAGCGGTAAACATTCTTGTATTTTCATGAGAGATATCAAGTATTCCTCATGAAATTTATTTTAAGAGAAAAATCAAGGGCCGATTTAGGGGTACCGTGGCCCTACCCCTTTGGCTTCAGCCAGTCTTTCCAAGGAAGAAAAATGGTATGCTATGAGTCATTATTTATGCAGAAATTATCCACCAAATATGACAATTTCTCTAATTTGCGCAAAAAATCGTATTTTTTTCAGGCCAAAAAATCATATTTCCACAAAGAGGATTTTGAAGGACTTTTGATATATTGTTCCAAGTGTCTCAACGTACAGCATAACACTAAAAACATTTCTTTTGCAATTAGTTCAATTTCAAATCGTAATATGACTGGACTATAGGGACTTGATCACTAAATAATGGGAATTTTACGTTTCAATGTAAAGATTAGTTTAATTGTTTTATATTTATTTTTGACTGAATTTGTTCTCGTTCTAACTTATAATTTTATAACAACCATACCATGTAGGTTGGACATCCCCCTCCCCCTTTGAGGAAAAAAAATCTAGATCCGTCCTTGTAGAGAGACTGAAAAACCTTTTCAAAGGATGAGATTTTTAAATATAAATGAAATTGATATATGTGATTGTCTTCAATTTACAAGTAATACATTATACAGGAACGATAATTCTAGCAATCTTTTGTACTTGAATCTTTAAAGCTGATCAGTTTTGCCGAGCTATAGCATAAAAGTATTGATTGATGACAAATATGGATAATGACCATATCCCTGTATACAGCACAAAATCGGTAATTCAAAATATCAGAAACCGAAGGCATACAAAATCAGGATGAAAATGAAACCAAAGCAAACAAACAAAAACCTCCACCTTAGTGTACCTTAGTGTTTTTTTTTTTTTTTTCTTGTTTTTTGTTTTTTCTTCTTTTTATGTCTCAGTACATGAAAATTACATAAGTTACATTCCTCAATAAATATTCTGCAGCAATGACTTCAAAAACTTTCTATTGGGTGTACGTATTTCGTACATTGTCTCATCATCTTTAACATCAGTTTCTGGTGAAGAAATGATGGAAAGGTGTTTCAAAATTACTGTCATATGCTTCAAAATCACTCAATTGTTCAGTAGAAAACAATAAATTACTGAAAAAAAAAATATTTAGATTTTTAATTCTTCTATCATTTATACGAGTAGACACTCGTTCTACCTTAATTACCCAAAATGAATCAAACACAAGAAGCAAATAGTCGCGATTACCGTAAAAAAAAAAACATCGCAGTTAACGTTTAATACAGTGTATAAGATAAGTTAGAGAAATCTATAATGGATTAAAGATAAATTAATCCTATTTACATGTGTTTTTATTTTGTAGTTGAAAATTGCAAAGACCGAAGATGTACGTCATGTAAAGCTGGATGGTATGGAGAAAAATGTAAGTTCATGTGCGGTAACTGTGAAGATGATCGTAGATGTAATAAAGACTCTGGTTACTGCAACAGTAATTCCTGTCAGCCTGGGTATTTTGGAAGAAATTGCACAAGTCAATGTCATAGAAACTGTTATGAGAAAAAATGCGACTTCAATACAGGCAAATGCATGAAGTGCACGGATTCTTATTATGGGGAATTTTGCAACACAAAGTGTCCAAATAATTGCCTTTCTTGTACAACAGCTACAAATTGCTCTTCGTGCGAGATTGGTTGGTACGGATCGTATTGCTCGTTTAATTGTTCACATTGTGGAGGTTCCGGAATGTGCAACAAAGCTGATGGTCGGTGTATCAGTCATCCATGTCAGATAAGATATTATGGGTCGCGTTGTAATCAAAGGTGTTCAGATAAATGTGGCGGTAATGGCTCGTGTAATACCCCTGATGGTACCTGTAAGTCGGGCTGCAAACCAGGACATTGGAAGAGTAAATGTGATCAAACCTGTTCTTCAAATTGTGGTGGTGATGGATCATGTAGTTTTCGTAATGGTTCCTGCAACACAGGATGTAAACCTGGATTTTGGGGGCAGAAATGTTATGAGCCTTGTTCTATAAATTGTGGCAGTGATAAATCATGTAATATCTATAATGCCACCTGCAGTAAAGGATGTAAACCTGGACATTGGGGGCAGACATGCTATGAACCTTGTCATTCAAACTGTGGCGGTGATGGTTCATGTAGTTTTCGTAATGGTTCCTGCAGTACAGGATGTAAACCTGGATTTTGGGGGCTTAACTGCTATCAGCGATGTCTTTCAAATTGTGGCGGTGATGGATCGTGTAATTTCCATAATGCCACCTGCAGTAAAGGATGTAAACCTGGACATTATGGACAGAAATGTGATCAGACATGTTCTTTAAACTGTGGTGTTGATCGTTCATGTAATTTTCTAAATGGTTCCTGCAGTAAAGGGTGCAAACCTCGATCCTGGGGGCAGAAATGTGATCAGTCTTGTCCTTTAAAGTGCGGAGGTGATGGTTCATGTAAACAGCATTCCAAAATATGCAAAGAAGGATGTAGGGTCGGTTACATGGGATCATTTTGTAATGAATCCTGTCCATCAAACTGTAAAAATAAATCATGTAATAGAAATACTGGTTATTGCTTACATAATTGTACTGACGGATGGTTTGGTTTGCAATGTAGGAAAGCTTGCCCAATCCATTGTGGCAAAGACAGATCATGTGAAAGATCAAGCGGTAAATGCTCAAATGATTGTAAAGAGGAGTGGTTCGGCATGTATTGTAATAAAAGTTGTCCAGTGAATTGTGCTGATAGAAAATGTAACAGATTAAGTGGCGAATGCCAAAATAATTGCAAAGAGAAGTGGTTTGGCATGTATTGTAATAAAATGTGTCCAGTGAATTGTGCTGATAGCAAATGTAACAGATTAAGCGGCAAATGCTCAAATGATTGTAAAGAGGAATGGTTCGGCATGTATTGTAATAAAAGTTGTCCAGTGAATTGTGCTGATAGAAAATGTAACAGATTAAGCGGCAAATGCTCAAATGATTGTAAAGAGGAATGGTTCGGCACGTATTGTAATAAAAGTTGTCCAGTGAATTGTGCTGATAGAAAATGTAACAGATTAAGCGGCAAATGCTCAAATGATTGTAAAGAGGAATGGTTCGGCATGTATTGCAATCAAAGTTGTCCAGTGAATTGTGCTGATAGAAAATGTAACAGATTAAGCGGCGAATGCCCAAATGATTGTAAAGAGGAATGGTTCGGCATGTATTGTAATACAAGTTGTCCAATGAATTGTGCTGATAGAATATGTAACAGATCAAGCGGTGAGTGTTATAATGAATGTAAGGAGAGTTGGTTTGGACAGCACTGCAACAAATCATGTCCTGGTAACTGTGCAGATGGCTCGTGCAAAAAACTAGACGGTACATGTATAAAAGAATGCACAACAGCATTTTATGGGGTTCAATGTACACTTCATTGCCCACTAAACTGTTACGGAGACAGATCTTGTCATAAAGAAAGTGGAATATGTAATTATGGATGCACTCCAGGATGGAATGGATCACATTGTAGATCAGGTAGTGTATGTGTTATATCCTAGCTTAAAAATCATTCGTCTAGTTCCAGAACATTTCATTTTCAATTAAAATAATACGGAAGCGTTTCAATTCTTTACCTTCTGGAAGAAAATTGCAACATACATGTATTTCGAATGAATAGTAAATCCTCATGAGTGCTAATTAATTTTTAATAGTCATTCTCTGTAAGGACCAAAATCGATCGGCACGGTATGTTATGGATTTGGATGATTTTCGGTATAATGGGTATATATTAGGAACTGACCATGAAAATAGCACTTTTCGGCAAATGTGACCTCTGGTCGCCATTGGTAACGAGGTCATTCTATTTATAGCACTTTTGGGACCATGAAATAAGCCAGCTCCGAGCGGAGACTTCGTTGCCATGAATACCACTGTAACAGCTTGTTCATCTTTATATCTATATCTATTCTATATTATCTCTATTCTTCCTTACTTCCATTCTTACTTAGTACACTTAGTTATGTGATATTTATTACGGTAAGCTTATTGTATTAAGCCAAAATAAGTCAAAATGACGCGAAAAATAGAGGTGAAAGTAAGGGCGAATTTAGTGTGTTTTTGACCATTTTCAATCTTAAATATCACAAAAGGCACCAATTGGAGACCAGTGATTTTCATCATAAGAAATATATGTTTATTGACAAATAAAATGTGCGAAAAATTGGAGTGGGCTATTTAAGAGTTTTACCTAAATTCTGTCGTCAAAGACCGTTGCCATTTAACATTTTTGCTTGATTCATTTTATCTTTGAAATTGATTTTATTCCGCTTTAGAGTTACACAAGATTGTCAAAATGTATGCATGTATAGATATGACTTTAATCTTTTACATAAGAACAATTAAAATTTTCAAGGTCATTAGCTTGATGTTCAAGGTCATTTATACTTTGAGACTCAAATTTTGCATAAAATACTGATTTTTTTTTTATTTTTTGCTACCGATTTTAATGATTTTTTTATTTGAATATTTTCATACGTCATATTTATTATGAAAGCACATGAATATAAGAAAAAAAAATCTTAGAATTTATTGAACTGGAGCAATTTAAAAGGAAAATATTTTTTTGTCAAAAAAAGAAAATACAGATTTCGTCCCTTTTTATCAAAATACTCACCAAGAATTTAGATATTCGAAGATGTGAAGAAACGTTATCAATTGTTCTAAGAAATTAGTGATACATTTATCATTTTAAAGCAAATAACAGTTAAGTTCAATAAGTCAAGGTTTCTAAAATATTGGCACCTTCAATTTATGAAAAATAACTAAAGGATTTTACGTCAAATCTGGTCACTTAAAATATAATGACCTTGGAAATTCAGTGGATGACCTTGAAATATTTTGAAGGACATTTTTATATTAAAACGCCTCTGAAAGATGTATACATGAACTTCTGTTCCAATATCATGCGTAGATAGTTTGATAGAGGTTGTATTTAAATTCACCGTATGGAAACTTTCAGTCAATTGTTGCCATAGCAACTAAATTTGATGCTGCTTTGCATATAAAAGGACAAATTAGCCCAATTAATTTTTTATATTAATGTATAGTTCAAAGATGATACTAATTGGATAACTAGAATTTGGACTTCAAAAATTGGTGCTTTTATGAAATTTTCTACCTTATAAAACAGTAAAAACATGCAAAAAACGTCTTCAAGTGCCCCAAACAGAGCCTTTTGATACCCTGTTTTGGTCCAATTTTTCATCTTGTATACAAAAGGCATCTGAGATGAATGTAAAAAACTTTACAAATATGTGTAATAATAAGGATTAAAATGTACCTGTTACCATGGTAACGAAGCTTACAAATATGCCTCGTCCTATAGATTTAGCCAATTTTTGGAACTTCAGACACGGTTATCATGGCAACGACAACCTTTTTGAAAAAAAACTGGGGTTGATTTACATAGAAGTACTTCATATTGAGCTTCCATACCAAAAATGCATGACATGCCGATTTTCAGACACAACCAAATGTATTAAGTAGTTCCCCATTGTTTTATTTTTAGAATCTCAATTTATTTGATATACATTTTGCACAGAGAGCGCGGCTAAAACTTTCCTGTAGGGTCGATCCAGTAGCACAGTTGAATAAAATCAATGTCCAAAATAATATTGGAGGGGTAGTGCTAGGATATTAACATCCTTTAGATTCTAGATGATCTCGATGATACAAATATTTTTTTTTGGATGAAATGTAACATTAAGTGTAATCTCGCAGCGCATAACAACATTGTTCGCGTAAAATAGATTAACCATCACAAAATGTGAACGTTATGCAGTGTAAGTATTTATGCGCTCTGAAAGAAGAAAATATCGGCGTGTTTCGTGTATTGATGTATTATAGTATGGTGATGTCCGTCCGTTTGTCTGTCTGTCTGTCCGTCCGCTTATGGAACGCAATTACTTGACTATGCGTTAAAGTATTTACATGATATTTGTATATTATGATCAGACTGTGAAAAGGAAGCCGCCTTTCGACTTTCAGGTTCTGTCATCCGATACGTTGTAATAGAGTTATGGGCTTAGATTTTTTAAATAGTGGAAAAATATACATTAATAGTGTTAAAAAATCTATTTTGGGATGAAATGTTTTGAAAATTTGTGTACTTTATGAAGAAAGATTATTCTTCTGCATATGTAACGGGTTTTTTTTATTTTTTTTTGGTCGCATAATTGAGAAATTGTGTAATGGGAGGGGATTATAAGCACATACATGTTAAAGAAAGGGCATTGTATAGGCGGATGGAACGCATTAACTTGAATATACGTCAAAGGATTTTCATGATATTTGTACGTTGTGATCAGACTTTGGAAAGGAATCCACCTGTTGATTTTCAGTTCCGATTTGTCGTTACAGAGTTATGGGACTTACATTTTTAGAATACTGTGAAAATATACTAAAAATTTAAAAATTATTTAAAAGTCTATATTTTGGCGAAATGTTTTGAAAATGTGTATACTTCAAGAAGAAATTATCTTCTTTTACATATGTAACTTTTTTGTCTCATAATTGAAACAAGATTGTGTAATGGGAGGAGGAGGTGTTTAATTGTATATGTACATACATGTTAAGCTAAGGGCAAAGTATGAGGCACATGGTACGCAATGACTTGAATATGCGTCAGTAGACTTGCATAATATTTATACTTTGTGATCTAATTATGGACATGGAAAGCTGCTTTTCGGTTTTCATGTTTAGTGTAAACATGTAATTTGTCGTCACAGAGTTATAGTACATAGCTATTTTGTGTGTGAAAATAAATCCTGACGGGCGTATTTTGCTGCGTGAACGTAGGCTTTTTATGCATTATATTCAACACCCCCCCCCGTTATTTCTGGTTACAATCATAGCTAAGCAATCCTAGAGTGCATCAAATTCCACTTTTTATCACAAATGACCCATATTACTTGATTTGGAATAAGCGGATGTTTTACGTTGCTAAATTACTCAACGTGATAAACAAATATTTGCGATTTACTTGAATAAATAGGGAAATATGAAATCTACAAAGGGTGTGTTTGTCCAGGCAATTCAAAAGGAAATACATCGGACTAAGACTCTAAGTAGCTGACAAATTTTCGACTTCTCATACATAAAACAAAATTTAACAATACAATTGAGGCAGAAAGTATTAAGTGTCCTTAACCATGTCTGCGCTGTCAAAGTATATATATCACATAATATCTATTATGTTCTCTATGGATAAGTAAATCAAGTTATGCTACTGAAGATATTGTTCTTATTAAAAAAGAAAATATTATGTGTAGAAAAAACTCTTTGTCAGAATATCCTCCTTAAAAATATTGTTTGCTTTCCTGCTTTCATTTCGTGCAGAGTGTGAGTTTCCAAAATTTGGTAATTTTTGTATGGAGAATTGTGGAAAATGCAGAGATCAATCATGCCACCACATTAATGGTACGTGCATGCAGGGATGTGAAGCCGGTTGGTTGAACAAGTATTGTGATGTTGGTTAGTATGAAGAGTAGCAATCAAAATTTTAGAAGAAAGTCACAGATATTTTAATCTTATTTCCTCAATATACTAATCCAGTCTGTTGATGTTTTTACAAACGTCAGGCTCTTCTTTAACTCATTAATGTCACACTTATGCCCTTTGCTTTTTCGAGTTCATGAAAAAAATTCCCCGCGAGCTCGAGGGGTTTGACTGTAAGTGTTTTGAATATTTTCCCCTGACATGGTTGCCATAGCTCTTTCTATATGGACATAACCTCAAACAGTGCAATGTATTTAGAAATTGTGAAAATCAGCGGCGTGTGCGGATAGCCAAACAGGGGATGCTTACTCCTCTCGGTTACCTTGACCTACCTCTAGCTTGCTAGGGGTCCGTTGATGCTCAATTTTGTGCTCTATTGTGATTATCTTGTTAAGATCTTCTTTAGCTCATTTGACATCGAAAGTGTTCAATTAATTTTTGAACTATAGATGCACTGCTGATGTATCTAGTATCCTCTTCTTATCTGTTTCATTTTCATATCGATTTAGAAAACACGGCGGATGTTATGGACGGCGGGTGCGGCATGCCAACAGGGGATGCTTACTCCTCCCGGGCACCTGATCCCACCTCTGGCTTGCTGGGGGTCCGTCGATGTTCAATTTGGTGCTCTATTGTGAGTGCTGTTGAGATTTTCGTCAGGATCTTCTTTAACTCATTTGTGTCACACTTATGCCCTTTGCCGTGTGGAGCTCGTAAAAAAGTTCCCCGCGAGGGGTTTGACAGTAAGTGTTTTGAATATTATTCCCTGACATTGTCGCCATAGCACTTTCTATATAGACGTGGCCTCGGACAGTGCATGTATTTTATATATTCTTTTCATTTTCGTGCATGAACATCGACGGCGGGTGCGGCATGCCAACAGGGGATGCTTACTCCTCCCGGGCACCTGATCCCACCTCTGGCTTGCTGGGGGTCCGTCGATGTTCAATTTGGTGCTCTATTGTGAGTGCTGTTGAGATTTTCGTCAGGATCTTCTTTAACTCATTTGTGTCACACTTATGCCCTTTGCCGTGTGGAGCTCGTAAAAAAGTTCCCCGCGAGGGGTTTGACAGTAAGTGTTTTGAATATTATTCCCTGACATTGTCGCCATAGCACTTTCTATATAGACGTGGCCTCGGACAGTGCATGTATTTTATATATTCTTTTCATTTTCGTGCATGAACATCGACGGCGGGTGCGGCATGCCAACAGGGGATGCTTACTCCTCCCGGGCACCTGATCCCACCTCTGGCTTGCTGGGGGTCCGTCGATGTTCAATTTGGTGCTCTATTGTGAGTGCTGTTGAGATTTTCGTCAGGATCTTCTTTAACTCATATGGATTCCAGTGCAGTGGTCCTTATTGTCCTGGCAGTTATTATTCTGATTTTTACTATTGTTATTGTGCTGGTCTTTCTCAGAAAAAGGTAAAGATATAGATCACCAAATATATATATGTGACGTTTTAAAAATTATTTCAGACATAAATTTCATTATTTTACATGCCAAGAAACAAACAGATTTGATGATTTAAGACTGTGCATTTTGTAAACAACAACGCAATGCTTTCGAAATCTGTGATAGTTTCGTTTAAAACGGAAAAAAATATCATAAAAATGAATATGTATCGGTCAATAACTTTTGATATATTAATAATACACTATCGATACATTACGATATTCTATATTGATACATTATCGATATAATCCGATATTATATATTAATACATTATCGATATTATACGATATTCTATATTAATGCATTATGGATATATTGCGATATTCTATAACAATGCATTATAGATATATTATGATATTCTATATTAATACATTATCGATATATTACGATATTCTACATAAATGCAACACCGAAACATTACGATATTCTACATAAATATATTATCGATATATTACGATTTTCTATTCTAATACATTATCGATATATTACGACGTTCTATATCAATACAATATCGATATATAACGATATTCTATATTGATTCATTATAGATATATTACGATAATTTATATTGATACATTATCGATGTATTACGATATTCTATATTAATACATTATCTATATATTACGATATTCTACGAATTATTTTTTTTTTATTTAATGTGATTGTGCAAAAAATGTTTTTATGTTGTACAGAGATTACAGCAAAGAAAAGGCGAATAAGGCATCGGAAACTGATGGTGTTGAACTCATTGCAGGATCAGATACAGGTACAGTATTAAATGTTGCCGCAGGTAAACTGGATATCTCCAAGTATTGGTTATAATGATTATAATATTTAATATCATACTAATTGTAATATTTAATAAATTATTTTTATGCAATATCGATTTAATACTCGACTTAATTAAATTACTGGCTTGCAAATTTAATATTCGTAGTTCTGTAAATATATGATAAAAGAACATGTGAATGGAAATCATCTGCACATAAGTATCATCAAGCATAATTTCAGTCGAAGATGACCTTGGAGCTCTAAGCCAAACTGGGGATACTGCAGAACAGGGAACTGCTTACCTTGTGACTATCGATGACCATGAAAGGATATATTGTAACACCGATGACACTATGAATGGCATACCAGTATCTCAGCTAAAAGCTTATTTCACTGCGAATCGACAAAAAAAGAAATTCGAAGATGAATTTAAGGTAAAGTATACCTGTTCATCAACTATGTTTCACTGCAAATCTTATACAGATTCCTTTGATAAAAACTATCGCTATTTACTTTTGTAAAGTTCTTTTAAGTTGAATGCATAAATATTATGATAATTCATGAAGTCCTGTATCGTTATTTATAAGGCACTCCCACACGGATCTGTCCATCCAACTACAGTTGCAGAGTTGCCGAAGAATATGAAAAAGAACAGATATAAAAACACATTACCATGTAAGATGTTAGACAAGTTACATGATTTACCCACATGTATTTGTACATAAAACACGAAAAGGAGAAAGTCCTGTACGTTTGATTTCATACTAATAAGATATCGTCAGACCACATCAATTGCTAATGGCGTGCAAGATGGCCGTCCTAAGTCGGCATCGATGGCCCTTTGGTCTTATTGATTTATTAACTGTATTCTTTCATGTTTAATTGTCCTATGTCGTATTTCTCTTTTACATATCTTGATGTACTTGTTTATTCTTTGATTTCGGATAGGGTGTTTAGCTGATGGCACTGCAACTCGTTTCTTTTAGAGCAACAAGGAAGATGTATTCGACAAGACTATATTGGTGGTCATCTCTGTTCACTATGTTTGTATTTTGTAATAGCAAATTCAAATAGTAATTAGCATGGTTGACAGGCTTGCTTTGGGAACAATAGAATAACAATTTTGAATTATTGTGGTCATCTAACTTCTTCATTAAATTTTTAAGATGGCGCCGAACAATAATTTTTGGTAATTTTTCTTATTCTAAACTGTGATACCGGTGGCATTGAGCGAAAATCCCCTCCCCTTGTTCTTTTTAATGATCAATCGAAGGTTAGTCGAATTACACATATATTTAATAGCAATTCTCTGTAAGCATTTAAACAATTTCGGCACGCATGGTCTCCGATTTTCATGAAATTTCACACATAAGTAGGGACCAATGAAAAATGGAAAATTTGACAAAAAAATTAATTCTAGGTCATCTGGTTACCATGGCAACGGCCTTTAAAGTTGATAAATTGGCAAAATTGAGCTAATTTGAAGCTCTATAATTTGGTCTATATGTGACATCAATGGAAGATGTTTTATGCATCCTAAAGATTAGGACATAAAATTTTAAATAAGCTCACTAGTAGTGTCTGATATTGTAAAAAGGCTGGTTACCATGACAACATAATTAGCTAATTTTGATATATTGAATTCAAAATGCTGTTTGTATTTTCCAATTTCTCTTCTCTCTTGATGGGTATATAATAAGGAAATAGGATTTATTTTATAAAATGAGCAAATTCAAGATAAACCCACTTGTTGCTATGTACATAAGTTACCATGGCAACGGTAACTATGGTCTTTAATATTACTTATTTTGCAACTTCAGAGTCATTTAAAAAAAAATTGCATCTTGATGAACAGATAAAAATTGTTGGGAAATATTCAACACAAAGAGCTCTTTCAAAAGCCGTGAAAAAGCTATGGGGAACATATGATACCATGGCAACCAATTTTTATTATTTTCATAAAAAAGTAATTATAAATCCTAGGAAGTTCAAATTTAATAACAATAAAGATCAAGTAAGCCTTTATCAAAATATAATAAAAAAGTTTCAAATAATTTATGGTTGCTATAGTAATTTGGCCATACATTACAAAAATAAGCTTTTTTTGTTGTTTTTCGAAGTCTTTTCCTCAAAAAACGAAACAGGCTTACACAACCTTTTTTACATATTAGATAATACAAAGTCTAAACTTTATTTTAGATTTTAAAAAATTTAGATTACTTAACTTTTGATGCCCGTATCCAAGGACTCAAAGTGGGTCTGTGTGCAATTTTACACAATCGTTCCCATAGCAACGGGCTATTTCCTTAACATTTTTTTAAAAATTGTCTTTCGTGTAATGAAAGATCTCCTTGAATACATTAATTAATTTTCATCACTTTCATCACTCAATTAAAATTCAATGATCTAGTAAAAAATGGACTCTAAATATTGTCCAAAATTGCTTTCATTTTTGAGATTTGAGGTCATGTTGCCATAGCAACGAACAGAAACTTTGTTCCAATGTAAATGCTTATGTTTTATTTGCATAAAAAAACTCAAAAATGTAAGCAATTTATCGTTGAATTTTGAAAAAATGCCAAAAATACTATTTTGATAGGGTACCTTTGTTGTTGCTATGGAAACATATAGATAAGACCATAAACCCAACATTATTATTACTTAACTTGAAAGAGCAATGATAGGGTACTGATAATTTATTAGTGTTTGTTAGTGTTTGTTATAGATTATGCTGCATAAATTATGTATGTGACTTCAAAAACGCCCAAAAATGCATTTTTTCAATATTCAAAGTCCGTTTCCATGGCAACCGGATGTGACATTAAGAAAATTTTTAATAATTTTTTTCTTTTGGGTCAGACCCAACCTTATGTACAATTTTTTTTCAAAATCTGAGACATGCCGTGCCATGCGTCCTTCATAAAAGTGCAAATGCTTACAGAGAATACTGTAAATCCGGAAATTTTCGCGAGACTTTATTTTCGCGAGATTGGGAATACCTATTTATTCGCGAGCTGAAATTTTCGCGAGCGCCGAAAAACTGCATTTATGTTTAATGACAAATATGGATAATGACCATATCCCTGTATACAACACAAAATCGATAATTCAAAAATCAGAAACCGAAGGCATAAACGCTTTTTAAACTCTTGTAAATATATTAATTATAGTCACACGCGTGTTGAGGATGGTCTGGCGTTGAGCAACAATGTAGTAGCGGTCGCCTGCTGTGATCACTTAGCCTTACATTAGCCTTACATTACAGTAATTGCCCGCCGGTCAATATATCACACGTTTTCTTTGAATAAACAAATATCCAAGACAATTTGCTTTTCAATATTGAAACATCACAGCTTGGGTGATATTTTAGCGAGGTTTTTATTTTCGCGAATTCACAGGCTCGCGAAATTACGCGAAAATAAAAACCTCGCGAATAAAACCGGATCTACAGTAGCTATTAATTATTGACAATAAGAATACCGGTATAAAGGTTTCAACACATTTAAAAGTCTCAAAATCCTAAATCTTGTCTACGTTTCAGATGACCATTCAAGAGTTCGTCTGCAAGGGAAAATGGATTTCATAAATGCAAATTTTATAGAGGTATATGAATAATTGGTTTTATTCAATTTCAAGATTGTATATCATGATCTAATGGAAAAATTGTCTAAATTCACAGACTGAAATTTCAGAAGATTTTTTGTTTAATTCTGTAAAATTAATATTGTTTTAAAAGCCGTAATTGCTACTTCCAGGATGCAAGTGGCATCAAAAAGTACATCGCAGCACAAGGTAAGGCACTAAATTTATAACTTTAAAAAAGTTTAACCAGAGATGATTCAATTTTGATACCGATATGAAAGGGCTGAATTCATAAGGCTTTGTTATATATTTTGAGGTCCAATTCAAACAACCATTGAGGATTTTTGGCAGATGATATGGGAAAGCAACATTGATAAAATAGTGATGTTGACGAACCTTGTGGAAGGAGGAAAGGTATTCATTATTCGGTATTACGTACATTTAGTTTAATCTGTTATTTTGTAAATATTTAAGGATTGTTTTTCAGCTTTTGCGCTTTATCGGTGTGTATTGGCAGTAGGGAATGGAAACAAAATAGGTAAAGCACGAAGTGCTTTTCATGAATTTTGTTTCCATTCCCTACTGCCAATACACAGATAAAGCGCAAAAGCTGAAAACAATCCTTATATTTACATTTTACGTGTTAACTAAGTTATTTCTGCCAATTTTTCAGCCAGTTTCTTTACATTTGAAATATCATTGCGGAGGGAGAACGCTATTTGACGCAAGAGCGTTCGACGTTTTTCGCTAGATTCGAAGTAGTACCTTCTGTACGGAAACGTTATTGACAAATGAGAAACTGAATTTTGTCCACTTGCTGTATTTTGAACATTTCAATTAAAACTGAAGAAAATTGAATCGTGAAAATTCGTGACTTTTGTCCAACATAATTCAGACATGGCGGAGAGTTAAACTGGAGAAATTTCACAGAAATGAAGGGAAAACTTTTAAAAACTCTTTTTAACACACTTTTAAACTGCTAAGACATATAAAATCAATCAATATTATTGTATACAAACTTCTGTAAATACCCTATTTCATCTGGAAGTAATTAGAATAATGCAAAAGTCGAGTACAGCCGTCGAAAACGCGAAAACTTTCGGTATTTTCATGACTTACCTCAACATCATGGCTAAAAATTTGCTGATACTCGAAGTATTTCTGATATTATGAATCCATAAGAAGCAAAGATAAATTCACTGTTGATAATGACACAAGTGAATCAAATCCTCATCCTAAATACTGAATATTTGATCCACTTATGCCTGAATATTCACTCATCCAAACACGGCATCTTTCTGCAAACAACAATGCAGTTCGTCCTTGAACTTCGTCTACTGACGCGTGATCGACTTACTACGTCACACTTCTTGGAAGTGTACATGTGGGTGACCTAGATTTTGACACATTTAATCACTGGGGGTAGACGGCGTCGTTTGATAATGGATACATGTTTTGAATCTGTATTAAAGCAATAAATAAAATGGGAATTTTATCAGAAATTAATCCGCGTAAGTTCTAAAGTCACGTGATAGGCTCTTGCGATTATCGAGAAATAAAGCAACAGTTGGTTTGGTACCTTTATATAAGGGAAACGCAGTAGGAATGTAAATATTAAAATATATGTTCCATAGTACATGTACCAATTTTATTCTACTAGACGCGTTTTTCGGATATTAAATTCTCATAAGTGGTATTAAAGGTATTCATTAGGTTATGAGAGGTTATTGGGGCACACATTTATGGAATTCTAAGACTTAAAATCACGACATAAGTATAATGTAAAACTTAATTGAACATTTTTGATCAATTCAGATATTGAAAACATTTGGTTACTTTCAGAGTTACGGACCCTTTCAGTTTACATTGAACTCTATGGGAAAAGGTTAAGTTTCCTAAGATTTTCAACAAAACTATGGGGCATCAAATATTGATTGGTCAAAAACTTCAAAAAAATTCATCAAATTTCGCTGATAAATCAAAAGTTCACCAATTAGTTTTTCTGCAATTAATTTTTTTTTTCAAAATATAGGCTAGTACAAAATTTATGATTATGAATTGACTTAATTTCAATGTTTTTGGCAAATTTTCATCATTACATCGAATACCTTAATGTCAAACAGGTTGAATAAAGCCAAAGTGAATTTTCCTGGCGCCATCTACAATATAGACTGTTAATTTTCTCTTGCCAAGAAAAAAGTGAGCGGCTCCAAATTTCGTGTACATGTTCACTACAATATATGTCTCCTTGTATATCAAATAATATCAAAATGGATAATTATTTGTAAATATATACAATAACAGACAGAGTATAGATAGAACATTACTTTTTATTCCCAGAGCGCGCACTGAATATTTTAGACGATCATTTGTTATATCTTGCAGTGCACTTTGGAATGATTTAACACCAAATCTTATAAAATTGTACAACATTAGACAGTTTTAAAAAGATGTATCTAGAAGAGTATTTTAATAGATAATTTAATTGTCTTAATACATGAACATTGTCTGTGATGCATAGTTTTAATACAAGGACATTTTACTACATATTGTTTTCTTTTTAATGTAGATACAGTATTCAACATCTCAAATTTATGAAAAATTACTATGCATTGATATGTTTTTATTTATGTTAACTTTCTTATTATTTATTTGTACATATGTATATAATACAGGACCACAATGTAAACTAGTCCCAAGACTAATTGTGTTTATCCTGTTAAAATAAAGGAAATTATTAAGGATTCCGACTTCCGTCGGAATCCTTTCTGTTATTGTATTGTCTTTTCTTTATTCTTATTATTCTTATTATTATTCTTACCCCCAAATGTTCCAGACACTTTACAAAAAAGTACCGCAATATATGATAAAGTGGAAAATACCATGTGAAAGAGCATATTAAGATCTTAATTCAAAATTTTTTTCTTGTCCAAAAGTTCACATATGCCCCCGCTAGAGGTCATCAAAGGTCAAATCTTTAAACTCTCATAACTCCTAAAGTAACCGTACGATTTTAACGAAATTTGTTTCTTTGGAAATTTTTTATACTTTTATACGCTTACATGCTCGATGAAATATTTACGGTTTTCGCTCTATTACGAGTTGAAAATGGAATTTTAAATTGGCACAGTGCCAATTTCCTCAGTTTTTGAGATTTTGAGTTGAAACTTGGATGGTAGATAACTTATAGGTAGTCATTTAATGTTGACCTTGTTTCAAGGTCAAATTTTGCTTCTCAAGGTCACAGCAAACATTTGCCTATAGAACAAAGACGGTTTGACATTGAGAGTTCAAACTTCATACATATAATTGTTGAGCCAAGCCCTTTCACCTTGACCTTGACCCAAGGTCAAATTCTCCTTCTCAAGGTCACAACAAACTTTCGCCTGTAAAACAAAGACTGTTTGACGTTGAGAGTTCAAACTTAACACAAATATTCCTTGCATCAAGCCCTTTCACCTTGACCTTTACCCAAGGCCATTTGTTCGATTTCAAGGTCACAGCATTCTTTGGTTGATAAAATACTGAACTTTGATCAGTTTAAGATCAATTTTCATGAGAATAACCTCCAATACTTATCTTTTATCTGTGACATTGGTTCAAGGTCAAATAATCATTCTCAAGGTCATAACAAACATTTCCTCCTGTAGAATTCACATTTCTGGTCCTATACTATTTATTCTTCACACAAGTAGTTCTTCTTATTTCAACTTAACATAGTATAAGAAAGATAACTCTTTTCTTCTTGTTTTCTGTTTCTTTTTTTTTCTTAGTAGCATTACATATCTGTACTTTCATGTTGTTGTCATTTTCTATTAATAGAAATTATCTCATTGCAAAATCATTGTGCAATTCTGTTTTGAGAGTGTAATTGTAAAGGATTTGATATAGAGCATGGAGTTTAAAGCTTTCGTAAAAATGAAAGGTATTTATTATTTTTTTCTTCTATTTTGTTGATAAATAAATAAGAGTCCCAAATTAGACATAAGCTCTTTTGACTCATCTGCTGAAGTGAATAAGGTACGAAAGCAACTATACTTTTTACCATCTTCTTTATTCGGATTTTAACACTTCAGTTCCGAGGAAGGTCTAATAAAGGAGGAATCCGTCTGTTGCTTGCAACAGTAGCCATCTAGTTATTATTATAATTATCATTATTATTATTATCATTATACATAAGATCATATTTGCATATATTAAGGTATTTTACTATGGAACAAAAATGTTCTACATTCTTCATTCAGTTCATGACAATTTTCATTAGTTTTCTGAAATGGATTATTCATCTACAGAAAAAGTGTGAACAGTACTGGCCAAATCCAAATGAGAAAATGACACTCGGAAAATTTGGATTGACATTGAAGGATGAGAGAATATTCTCATATTACACTCTAAGAGAGGTGGAAATCGTTGATAATAAGGTAAATTAAACCTTAATATAATTATTTTTTTTCATGGTTTATATGAGTATGACAAATATGGATAATGACCATATCCCTATATACAACATCAAATCGTCTTCAAATTCATTAGCATCATTTTAGATGGACTAAATTTACAGCATGGATCAGACATGCACGTTTCGGGTAATAAACCCTCGTCAGTGATCCTCAATCTAAACAATGTAATATGGCAAAAAATCTGTGACAATTATGTCCTAAATATACAGACAGACGTAGCAAGATGGTTCAAATGGTCCATGACATAATATCACGAGATCTCCATATCGACCGTACAACTTCATCAGTGACGATGTTAGATGATGATAACGTATCCCTAACTGAGAAGCTTATCTGAAAGACACCTCAGCTCTCAGAATAAAATCTGTAAACTGAGATATGAACACGCCATACGCAGGCGACGATGGGATGTTGCTACTCGGGAAAGGAAATTTGTGATGCTGAAATTGAGGTCGTCACGTTTGTCATAGAGTGAGGTGTTCATGTGACCATCAGTGTCGTAGGACAACATTATGTACAAATAGGATGCTGAATTATTTGTCTCTATAACTTCTTTGACGTCAATATCCGAAAGATAGATTCTGCTGAGTTAATCCGCGAATTTTGGATTAATGATGGACAATAATTATTAATGGACAAAAATCATTGATGATTATTTTAAAGAATCATTTGGACATTTGTATGTTGGTAATAAAAGTTCATATGATTCTTTTAAATAATTGGATCAAAATAGACTTTCTTAAATACAGATAATCATTTTGAATCGGGACTGTCTTTGTTGATTCTACGGTTGATATTAAAAGAAAGACAATTTCTACCTTGATAGATGGTGTAAGTGTAAATACTCAAAGTTTCTTTTTCAATTTGGTGCTCTATTGTGAGTGCTGTTGAGATTATCGTCAGGATCTTCTTTAACTCATTTAACTGGAAGATATATTGAAATAAAATGTTCGCGTTAAAAAAGAAAGTTTTCTCAAATAAATTTCACCTGTATAAAGCAGCAACTTAAATAGTCGAGCATATAAGATAATTATATTATGAATATTTAAGACGCCCGGCTGTAGATAGGTTGGGAAGTCAAAGTAATTCATTAATTTATTTAGTAAACTTTAAACTTGGTTATTTTCACTGGGGGAAATTTCGCGATTATAACGTTAAGACGTTAAGCGTAGGGGAAATATTCGCGATATGAAGTCTTTTCCACTGTAAGAAAGCAGCGGCGATATTTTCGCGTGCGGAAGTTTTCGCAAAGTCACATGACTCGCGAAAAACGCGAAATAACCCCAACACATAAATATCCACGTTTACAGTACATAAACTTATCATGCCATATTGTGTATTGAGTGTCTTTTCCTTTAACGCCTTTCAGAAAGTTTTCTTTTTTATATTTTGCAAATCATATTTTATATCAAATTTTAAGAGAGACTTTTCAGTTATTTATTTGTTTAGATTCTGAACAATTTTTGTTTCTAGATCCTAAACGTTAAACGACAAAAATAGTCAGGAATATATTCTGCCTTCATTTCGAAGAGTAACAAAATTAATGGTATTCCCTCAATTATTCCATAATTTAAATCCAAACATTTTTACATTTGAAGACACTTATTCAGGAACCTCAGAGAGTTCTGCAATGAGGTAAACCTAGATTTTGAACTGAATATTTCATTTCAGTCGAAAGAAAAAAGAGATATTCTACACAACCATTTCACAACATGGCCTGACCACGGAACACCAGATTCTCTACTCCTCATTCTTTTTCATAAACGTGTTATCGCTACTAAACCAAAATACGATGGACCTATTCTCGTACATTGCAGGTATCTATAATCGAAAATGATACAGTTAGTTTTATTAAATGTGTTTAAAGCTTTTTTATTCATATGGTTAAAAAGTTTTAAAGAAAGAAAGGAGTATTTCATTATCTTTTGAACATCAATTCTTCGGATAAGCGGATGCTCCAATAAAACAGATATACTATCTTATTTTAGTGCCGGTATAGGTCGAACAGGAACTTTTATTGCATTGGATGCGCTAGAAAACCAAGGAGCGAACACTGGTATCGTGGACATTGAGAACTACGTGAGAATTATGAGAAAAGATAGACTGAATATGATACAGACCTCAGTAAGTACATGTATTTGCTTTGACGTACATCTAATTGACAGATTCCTGTCAAGGGAAAATATTCAAATTGTTTCGTTTTAAACTTTACGGTTTTACAATTTTCATATTGATTTCGACTTAGTGGTTTCGAATCGTTCATTATTATTCTCCCGCTGTTATTAATGTCAATTCGATGTTACTTTGAAATTAAAGAGGGCGCTACTAAAATGATTTTTGGTGACTCCACAAGAAGCATCACTGTTGAGAATGTAATATTCGAAACACGTGTCTGTTGCATGGAAATTATTTTGGAATTTTCTTTAAGGAGGTATAGACTTGGAACCCTTCGACATTATTAATATAAACACTTATTTCACGTTGCAATGTGGAGCTATTAAAATCGTTCCCCGTGAGCTGATGTTTGTCAAGTGTATTAATTACATCTCTCCAGCTCTGTCACCTGAAAGAAGCTTTGTTTTGGCCTTTTATAAATGTGACATCATATATATATTTTGCCATTTCGGAAACTTGCCATTTCACCCATAAATATCATCGACATTAAGGGAGTTTAACATCTTAGCACCATCCCTCCAATGCTATTTTGAAAATAGACTTTATTTGGATGTGAATCAACCCTACAGAAAATTTGGAGCTGCGCACTCTCTATAATGTAAATGTACAAATCTAAATTCAAAAAATTAAAAAGTGTGCGACTGAAATGATTTTTGGTGGCTCCGCAAGAAGCATCACTGATGAGAATTTAATATTCGAAACACGTGTCTGGTGCATGGAAAATTAGTTTGGAATTTTCTTCAAGAAGGTATAGAGTTGGAACCCTTCGACATTATTGATAACCATAAGATGTTTCAACTTAATTGCTAAAAGTCGAAAAGAATATGTTTGTATTGTTATATAAAGTAATACTTACAAAGCAATACGTTCGTGCGTCAATATCGAGAAGAAAGGTTCCCCACGAGGGGTTTGACAGGAAGGGACTTAATTGCTTTCCTTGACATGGTCACCAAAGCGTTTTCTGTATAGACATAACCTCAGGCAGATCATGCTTTGTAGATATTGTTTTGTTTTCATTTCGTGCGTGAACATCGTCGGCGGATGCGGCTAGCCAAACAGTGGATGCTTACTCCTCCCGGGCACCTGGACCCAACTCTAGCGTACTAGGGTCCGTCGATGCTCCATTTGGTGATCTATTGTGAGCGATGATGAGATTGTCCTAAGGACTTTCTTTATCGCATGAATAACTTTGAATTTACATTTTTTGGCCATATTACATTGTTCAGATTGAGGATCACTGACGAGAGTTAAGAACCCGAAACGTGCATGTCTTGTCCATGCTGCAAATCTATTTGCTCTTAGATAATGCTATTGAATTTGAAGGCGTTTAATATGTATGTTGGATATCTTTATTTCGTAGATTCCAGCACTTACACTGTTTTCTAGTGAATTTTAAAATCTAAGAAATACTGCATGTGTACTTATTCTACTGGGATTCATATTTTTAACGAGTAGCGCGGCTAAGACTACGCTTATTCAAGAATGCGCGAAATCATGAATCTTTTATAGATGAGTCAAATCGCTTATTACTAGCTACTCATTCACCCCTGTCCGCTCTGTTTCCGCTAAAATGTGGTTGCACCAAAAATAAGTACACGAACAGTACATTTAATGTTGTTAATTATGACAAAACCTACTTTGTAAAAGAAAAGTCCGATTCTGAAAATAAGTACACTGAAACTGATATTATTCAGATGTTAAACTTTCTGATTTTGTGGTGTTTGGAGGAAATGTCTTCCAGCAAATTGTCGGAATTCCAATGGGGACCAATTGTGCCCCACTCCTTGCCGACATTTTCCTTTACTCGTACGAAGCTGAATTCATTCAATCATTGGTCTCTGAAGGGAAAAGATACTTAGCTTCTGACTTCAACTTCACTTACAGATACATAGACGATGTGTTGTCCATCAATAATCCAAATTTCGCGGATTACCTGAGCAGTGTCTATCCTTCGGAGCTTGACTCCATGACGGGCCCTGTCCAAACCTCTTTAGAGAAGACAGGGCCCCGACCACCTGTCCTCTCTGAATGTCAGTCGGACTCCTCGGGTGATTACATACATGAGCTCGCTACAGTCGGCAGAGCACGGACTGTATTACACATGCCCTCTTTTTATATCCATTTACATATTCATCTGTGTCCCTGGGGCCTCTGCGTTTCGCGGTCTTGTTTATGTGATGTCATCTTACAGTGAGGAGGTTGTTTTACACCACAATTGTACGTTCTTCGAGACCTCTGGGTAATCGGAAAAGTGAGAGGGTTGTGCGCACGTAATCCAGGATAACCACACCATTTGCTACTTGCTTGACAGATGGCCGTCCAAAGTCGGCACCGGTTACCCATTGGTCTCGTCGGTTTATGTGTGGTCTTTTGTGTTTGATGTTTACATGTCGTGTGTCTCTTTTCCGTCTCGTGCTGTGCTTGTCTTTTGTGTTTTTGCATCGGGTGTTTTGGTGTTTTACTGTTGATGCTGCAATGGGGTCTTGTTGGAGATCTCCTCCCTTCTTTTTGAAGTCAAAGAAACTACAGAGTCAAATAATTCAGCATCCTATTTGGACATAATGTTGTCCTACGACACTGATGGTCACATGAACACCTCACTCTATGACAAACGTAACGACTTCAGTTTCAGCATTACAAACTTTCCTTTCTGAGTAGCAACATCCCTTCATCGCCTTCTTATGGCGTGTTCATATCTCAGTTGATACACTATGCCAGAGCAAGTACCAAATATACGGATTGAGCTAGGCGACTTTCACATTAGCTTCTGATTTAGGATATGTTTGTGACCGACTATCATCGCCACTAAGGAATGTTAAACGTCTTCAAATTCAATAGCATCACTTAAGAACAGGTAAATTTTCAGCATGGACCAGACATGCAGGTTTCTGGTACATAACCCTCTACGGTCGATATGGGGAACTCGTCATACACTATGATGTACCACTCTCCAGAATGCTAGATGATATTCTGTCATAGATCATTTGAACCATCAAACCAAAGATTGTACTCTATGTCTTCCGAAATGGAAGTTACCGGATGTGACAGTTCTACCGAATTGAAGCGGCGGGTGTTGCATGCAAGCAGGGGATGCTTACTCTTCCTGGGCACCTGGTCTCACTCCCATATCGGGAGTCCGCTTCTTTTCATGTGGTGGAGGTTTTTGTTTGTTTGCTTTGGCTTCTGTTTTATCCTGATTTTTATGCCTTCTGAATTATCGATTTTGTGTTGTATTCGGGGATATAATCATTATCCATATTTATCACATATCAATATCTCAATCTCAAAGTCGAGAAGGTAAGGCGAAATCAATAGAAATCTTTTGAACGGATGTGAACCGTGGTATGAATAACATTCTGAAGTCAAACCAAGTGTCCGGGGAAAGTTAGCGTCTCCTGATTGCATGAAGCATGATGAATGTCTCTGTAATGTAATTTTATAAAGGACCAATCCATAATTATCGATATGCCTGACAGAAAAGATTTCAGGTTTCTTTTCCGCTACAGAATACAATTCTAACGAATCATGGACATGTAGTGGCATGTGAAATGTTTTGACAATCCTGTTTTTGAAAGATATAAAAATGACATATATCCAAAAAATTGAGGTTTAAGAAGGCAAACTTTACATACACAGAAACGCCATTTTGGACCCAAATGTGAAAATTGTTAACGGAGAGATTGATACAAGTGTGTATGACATAAGATTTAGGATTCAACTTTGTAAATCTCCCCTCTCTCTGTGCCCTGACTGAATGTGACGACAGGACTCCATACAGAGCCAAGTCCAAACATCTATAGAGAAGACAGGGCCCTGGCAACCTGTCCTCTGAGAATCTCTGGCTGTTTAAAACATGAATGAGCTCGCTACAGCCGGCAGAGCACGGACTATTTTTCTTTTGCCTTTTTATATCCATTTTCATATTCATCTGTATGTTTCTTGGCCTCTGCATCATGCTCTCTATTTGTATGGTCATCTTACAGTGAGGTAGTTATTTTTCACCCCAATTGTGTGTTCTTCGATACCTCTGGGTAATCGGAAAAGTGGGAGTGTTGTGCGCACGTAATCCGGATAACTACACCGTCTGCTACAGGCTTGGCAGATGGCCGACTTTAGTCGGCATCGATTGCCCCTTGGTCTCGCATGTTTATGTGCACTTATTTGTCTTTGATGTGTCTATGTGATTTGGTTTTACTTGTACCGTTTGCCTCTCCTCTTTTTCTGTGCGTGTCTGCTGTGTGTTTTTGCTTGGAGTGTTTTGAGGTTTAGCTGTCAATGCTGCTGCCAAGTGTTGTTAGAGATTCCTTATTTCTTTCTTTTATCGTGTCCGGAGAAAATTTCAAAATTAACATCCTCGAACTTAAATCATCTGTTTCTTAAGGAATAATACGCCACAAGTAAACGAGCGAATTAAGTGGTTTGATGATAGTAATTATGTAAGGAAGACAATGCTTCAGTTATTTGTTGTTCGAGAAAAAATACTTGAGATATGATAGAATGACACAGTAAAAAAGAATGAAAAAGTTCGAACTCTTTACCTTCTTGAATAAAATTTCAATTTAATTCTAATGAATCAGACACGTGTTTCGGAGGGTTAATCCTCATCACTGATACTTATTCAATGAAGAAATGAATTTCTGACACAGCCAATTATATTGCATTAGCGCCCCCTGTCTTCTTTTTTTTTTGAATTTGAGCATTTACTTTACAGAAATTGCACGACTTAAATAGAACATCATACAAAAGAATAGTATTATAGCTATCTATGACAAAATAGCATTGGAGTAATGGTGCTAACCTCCATTCATTTCGATGATATATTTGGTTGAGTTGACAAGTTTCCGAAAGAGCAAAAAATATATACATTTGTTGTATATGATGTCAAATTGATAAAGGGCCAATGCAAAACAATGCTTCTTTCAAGGGACAAAGCGGAAACACATTTAGATTCGAACACAGAATTTCGGTAAACATGAAAATTTCACGACCTTGAATCACAATTATGGATAATGACCATATCCCTGTTTACAGCACAAAATCGATAAACCAGAAAATCAGAAACCGAAGGCATACAAAATCAGGATAAAACAGGAACCAAAGCAAACAACGAAAACCTCCACCATATGAAAAGAAGCAAACTCCCGATATGGGAGTTAGACCATGGGCCAAGGAAGAGTAAGCACCTGCTGCTTGCATGCAACACCCGCCGCTTCATTTCGGTAGAAATGTCACATTCGGTTACTTCCATTCGGAAGGTTGGATGGTTTAAATGGTCTATGACAGAATATCATCCACCATTCCGGAGAGTGGAATATCATAGTGTATGACCAGTTTCCAATATCGACCGTAGAACTTCCTCAGTGACGATGTTAGTCGGTCACAAACATATCCCTGACTGAGAAGCTTATCTGGAAGACGCCTAGCACTCAGGACAATATCTGTATATTTGGTACTTGCTCTGGCATACCGTATCAGCTGAGATTGAACACGTCATAAGCAGGCGATGAAGGGACGTTGCTACTCAGAAAAGGAAAGATTGTAATGCTGAAATTGAGGTCGTCACGTTTGTCATAGAGTAAGGTGTCCATGTGACCATAAGTGTCGTCCAAATGTCCAAATAGGATGCTGAATTATTTGTCTCTGTAGTTTTTTTACCTCAAGCTCCGAAGGATAGATACTGTTGAGAATCCGCAAATTTTGGTTTATTGATTGACAACACATGGTCTATGTATAAGTGAAGTTGAAGTCAGAAGCTAAGTATCTTTTCCCTTCATAGACCAATGATTAAATGAATTCAGCTTCGTACGAGTAACGGAAAATGTCGGCAAGGAGTTGAGTACAATTGGTCCCCATGAGAATTCCGACAATTTGCTGGAAGACCTTTCCTCCAAACACCACAAAAATGTAGTCGATCAGAAAGTTTAACAGAAAACGTGCTGAAAATACTTTTAAATTTCCAATCATGAATGCTATTTGTATATTGTTTAATTGTAAATTTTCAATACTGATACATTTATTAAGACACCCCTATCATCCATAGATCTGCCTTTAGTCGACTTTTGGCACATATTTTAGGTAATGTTAGAATGTTGCTCTTCTTCTATTCACTATTTGGATTTCCTCTCTTTTGGCCTCTAGTATTACTGATTATACAGTATTTATTAGACAGCGCATATGGTAGCACTAAATAATAACGATATAACTAATATTTTCATGTGAAAATGGTAACGCCGTGTAGATATCACGCTAAGGCATGTATTCTCTTCAAAGATTTCAATTCCTTTACGGTCACATAAACTGACGAAATTGTTAAATAACAAGAATCAAAGAGAAATGATATCAAGTGTATATGAAGTGTAAGCTTCTCCTAAGTGTTTGGTTATCCTTTTATGAAGATCAAGGATATCAACGATATAACAGACTGTTATATGCATGCCATATATACACCCAGACAAAAGTTAAGCAACACCCCAATATTTCGGAGTTCTTATACTTTACGATAGCACCGAGAAGTTTTCGTTAGATATATCAGATACCAATTCTTTTGTAAATGACTTTACACCTTTTGTTATCATATAACACTAAAATGATATCGAAATTGAAACAATTACCTTGGATAGAGCCTCAAATGAAAATAATGTACTTTTCAGGGAAAATAATGTAGAATAAAGTTTGAAGAGAAGTATTGAAAAAATAAGGTAACACGTACTTGAAAAAGAGATAAACCACATTAGGCTCAAGATTCACAAATCTAATACGGTTTTCTTTCAAAAATTTAGTAATATATTCTTTCAGTGGACTTCCGGTTGAGGTTTATTCAAACTACCCTCTTTCATTCGCTCGTGTTAATAAATTGTCAATAATTCCCGTTAAAGACAAAAGTTGTTCAAAATTGCTTTATATTCCATGTTCACTGATGTGCATGATGACTTTCAGCGAAATTATGCCGCAATTTGGTCGAACGGGACGCACATCCGGTTTTTAATTTTGTCATTAAAAGAGAAATTTTACGATTCGACGGATTAATCTTTTAACCGGAAGTGACATTTTGCCAGGTGGTTGTCCCACATGAAGATTGATATTGGTCGAACCCGGTTTGATTATAAAATTCAAGAAAATAGTGGTCACGAAGGTGTTATTTTAAAGAAAATACAGAAAAAGCACCCAAAAAGATATCGTAGTCAAACTTTATTTCTTTGATAAAAACGATAGTTATAAAAATGCAACATCAAAATATCTTATTCAGGGTCTAAATGTGTGGCTGATAATAAGTTTAGTTCTACCGGTACGTAGGTGCTTAACTTCACTTCCGGTTTCATAAACGCGCTTTTTGACACGATATATTTTTCAAAAACAATTACTCCCAATTCTGAAGAGATAATTCACATTATCTCATATTTTTAATACATATTCAGTGTTGAATTTCATCAGATTAACTATTTGATTCATTGCAACCATACTGAACAGCGGATTTTACGAGATAAATCAACTCCATAAACTTGATGTCTAATTTGAATTGTTTAAAATCATATCCGTCCCCATTTCGACCCCGATTTAGAATAAGTTGCATAATGCAATTATGTTAAATAAAGTAATATTATCGCCGTCAAAGGTAAGATCTATATCATGATATATGATTTTCAAATATTTTTTATCAAACCAGCATTTTGCTTTAAAAACAATTTCACTGTTGCTTAACTTTTGTCTGGGTGTATATTTTTTGTAGATCATTTTACATAGAAATCGTGTAAAAAAAACGCCGCTGCGTTTAACTGTATTGTTTGTGACGTCACCTTACAAAACTATTGTGCGTCTATGGAGACCTCTGTATATATGGATAAGTGGGAGTGTTGTGCGCTCATTATCCGGTAAACCACATCGTTCTTTTATAGCAGATGGCCGTCCAAAGTCGGCGCCGGATGCACATTGGTCTCCTTCCTTTTATGTGTTGTCATTAATGTTTGATGTTCTGTACGTCTCTTTCCATTGTCTTGTATGATGTTCTATCATTATTAAAGTGGGGTATTTTTAGTTCACCTGAGCAAAGCTCAAGTGAGAGATTGTCATAGCGCGGCGTCCGTCGTCTGTCGTCTGTCCGTCGTCCGTCGTAAACTTTTCAACATTTTCGACTTCTTCTCCAGAACCACTGAACAGATTTTCATGAAACTTGGTAGGAATGAAGTACTCATGGTCTCCTACAAGTGTTGTTGTTTTTCGTCCGGATCCATTAATAGGTGGCGCCACCACAGGCAAAAGTAGGTCACAGGGGGTACCCTCCTTTGACAAACTTCTTCTTCAGAACGGAAGCACGTATCGACAAACCGAAAGCATCAGGATAATCTTGAGAGATGTCGTAAGAAGTGTTGTTATTTTTGGTTCCACTCCGAAGTCAAATTTTTGACTCGTTTTTGACGCCTTTTCGGACTTTGTCAGAAATGCACATTTTTGCTCTATTTCTTTAAATAACTCAATAAGTGTATGATTTTACACGTTCATTTACTGCATATCTATCATATTTAAGTTACTAAATGCTTTGATAAGTATTTTATTCTAAAATTTTAATTTTTTGATTTAAAAAAAAAAAAATTTCTTATGTGAAAAGGAAGGGGAGGGGGTGATTTTCATACATTTTCAACATCTTCTCCAGAACCACTGAACAAATTTGCATGAAACTTGGTAGGAATGAAGTACTCATGGTTCCCTACAAGTGTTGTTGTTTTTCGTACGGATCCATCATTAGGTGGCGCCACCAGAGGCAAAAGTAGGTTACGGGGGTACCCTCCTTTGACAAACTTCTTCTTCAGAATGGAAGCACGTATCGACAAACCGAAAGCATCAGGATGATCTAGAGAGATGTCTTAAGAAGTGTTGTTATTTTTGGTTCCACTCGGAACTCAAATTTTTGACGCGTTTTTGACGTCTTTTCGGACTTAGTCAGAAATGCACATTTTTGCACTATTTCTTTAAATAACTCAATATGTGTATGATTTTACACATTCATTTTCTGCATATTGATCACATTTAAGTTACTAAATGCTTTGATAAGTATTTTATATTAAAATTTTAATTTTGTTATTTTTTATGATTGTTTTTTCTTATGTGAAAAGGAAAGGGGGGGGGGGTGATTTTCATACATATTTAACTTCTTCTCCAGAACTGCTGAACAGATTTTTATGAGTAATTTTTCAATCATGAATAGATATGTTTACTGTGCACATGGACCCAAGGCTTTGGCTTTAAGTTCTGGTACTTCTTTTATCTATTTCAGGAATTTTAAACCCTGGTAACTTTAGTTTCGTATAAGAGGCAGCAGAACTCATGTATGCAAGAGTTGTTTTTCTTTAATATAGATATATGTTTTTGAGGTTTAAATTCTTGGATTATCGATTCATTTGAATCTTGTATATTTTAAATTATTAAATGAATATGCAAAAGGAAATTAAATAATTCAAAAAAGATGAATAAGTATTTTCAAATTCATCCTTTGAAGACTTAGATATATAACTTTGAAATTAAAATATTGAGAGCAGCTCAAAATATTAATGTAAAAACAGATCTTCACATTTACATAACGTAGTGAAAGGAGGGGGAGAAGGCTGTAATTTATTAGCAGGATTTTGTTTTACATTTTTTGTAGCTTCTGTATAACTGTCTGTCTCGGGTTACTTAGATTACTTAAGAAGAAGGGGGGAGATGATTTTCATACATATTCAACTTCTTCACCAGAACCGCTGAACAGATTTTCATGAAACTTGGTAGGAATGAAGTAATCATGGTCCCCTACAAGTATTGTTGTTTTTTGTCCGGATCTGCCAACAGGTGGCACCACCACAGGCAAAAATAGGTCATGGGAAGTACCCTCATTTGACAAACTTCTTCTTCAGAACATAAGCTCGTATCGACATACCGAAAGCATCAGGATTATCTAGAGAGATGTCTTAAGAAGTGTTGTTAATTTTTGTTCCACTCTGGAGTCTGGTTATTTTCCTCTTACATGTACAAACTTCTTTTTGTTTGATGTGCATAGTTTACGTAGTTTTCAGGTGAGCGTTGTGGCCCCTGGGCCTCTTGTTTGGTTTGTAGTTTGGTCTGATGTCATTTACGTATCACTTTCATGTGGGGTTTTTTTCTGGGTGAGTGCAGGACGGTTATACTGGATACCATCCCCTTTTCTTTATTTGTAAATCCTTTGAATGTTTGAGTTAAGATGATAAAGCCATTTTATTAATTGTTTATACATTCTAGGAACAATATAAAGTGTTGCACGAGGCTTTAGTCGAGGAGTTCCAGTGGCATGACACGTCTATATCAATGGACGAATTTCCATCTGTGTGGAAATCCATTGACTCCGACAACAGCCCGATAAATCAACAACATCTGAAAAAAGAATATGACGTACGATATATTATTATATATTTTTATGTACATGCTTTTGTCATATTTTCCTGTCGTTTATTTAGAAATCCATTTTACTTGTGAATATTAAAATACATGATCTATTATTAAATTTCAGTGCACCATATGCGCATTTTAACAAGTTATTTATCATCAGTGATGTTCGAGGCCAATAAACAGGAAATCCAAATAATACGAAACATGAATAGCAAAAGTCTGAATTTGACCTTACATTTCTGTCAAAGTACCTATAGTTCTAAGTCTAAGGAAAGAGCCGTGCTATAAGAGAGATACTCCTTTGTGTTTTTTTTGTTTTTTTTTTAGAATTTTCATCTATTTTTTTTTTCTGGTTGAGAATTTACAAATATAATTCAAGTGCCGAAACACAGCGAGACTAGGCACATGGTATGAAAATTTGAGGAGAATTATGAAAAGCCCATACATGTATTTTCAGAAGCTACTTGAAATGAAAACCCTTCGTGGAGAAGAGACGTCTATAACAGCTTTGAAAGAAGAGAACAAATTAAAGAACAGAACAGTCAATATATTACCTTGTATGTGTTACACCTCAATACAGACTACGTCACTTTAGTACTACTTGTTTATTTCAATCAAAATACTTTTACATTTACAACTTTATGCATACATGTATGTATAAATGCTGAATCTGTTTTGCAGACATTACCTTAACTTTTGTCAAAAGTCCAATCATTTTGTTTCAGTGGACAAATATCGACCCTACTTGACTTCACATCTAAGTGGGAAAAATGACTACATTAATTCCGTGATCATTCCGGTAAGCAACATTCAATATAGTATTTACTCAAATTACCATAAAAGAGAGCGTCATCCGTTTCATAGAACATTTATCAAGCTTTCTTCACAATTCTGTTTATCAAAAATAGTTGCATTTCGGAAGAGAAAATTAATAGTATAACTTTCAATGACAAATATGGACAATAATCATATCCCCATACACAGTACAAAATCGATAATTCAGAAAATCACAAACCGAAGGGATATGAAATCAGGATAATACAGGAACCAAAGCAAACAAACAAAGACCTCCACCACATGAGAAGAAGCGAACTACCAATATTAGAGTGAGACCAGGTGTCCAGGAAGAGTCAGCATCTCCTACTTACGTGCAACACCCGTTGCTTCAATTCGGCAGACATATCACATCCGGTTACGGCACAGTTTGTTTATAGTTTTCAATGTTTTAACAGAACTAAAGATGCAAGATTATGCTTCATTGGTTGCACATGATGGTATTTTATCCTAGGCGCTTTTCTTATAAATACTTATGTTTGGTTACATCATATTCAATACATTGACTATTTTTCGTACTGATTATTTATTCCCCTCTCGCTAGAATTATCTCAAATTACCGAGTTTGAATAAATTTATACATCTTTTTATTTATACTCAATTCCTTTCATTTCATTTACACATTGAAGACTCAAATTTCTAAAGAAGCTTTCATGGTGACACAAGTACCATTACAAGGGACTATTGTAGATTTCTGGAGGCTAATTTCTGATCAAGACTCCCGCTGTATTGTTTACTTCGCATCATCGTCAGATGAAGAGGTAAATTTAAAATTGATACTGAAAATGATTAAGTATATGATCGTTTATTATTAACTTATGTAATTTTCTCATAATGAAATTGCTCTGGGTAGAAATTTTCCCTTTGCGTTTTATTCTGGTCAAGCATTGTCCGCAAGTGATGTATATAAGCTAATAGTAGCTGTAGTATAATTCTTAAGATAATACATACATTAATGTTAAACGTCTTCAAATGCAATAGTATCATTTAAAACCAGTTACATTTGCAGCTTGGACCAGGCATGCACATTTCGGGTACTTAACTCTCGTCAGTGCTTCTCAATATAAACAATTTAATATGGCCAAAAAGTGTGAAAGATATTTTGTCCATTAATGTACCGAAAGACGTAGCAGGATAGTTGGGATATAATGCTCAGGGCCCACGATTGAGAAATTTCAAGAAATTTCAAATGATACCAAGAATTTTTGAATGAGTTGAATTAGTTAAAAAGATCCTGACGATAATCTTAACAGCACTCACGATAGAGCACCAAATTGAGCATCGACAGATCCCTAGCAAGCTGAAGGTGGAACAATATCCCTAGGAGGAGTAAGCATCCCCTGTTGACTAGCCGCACCCGCAAGTTCGATCAACAGAAAATGGTAGAACTTGGCAACATGTGCTCTCGCGGACTGCAGGTCCATCAGCCGTGACATTCACCAAGTGGTACAAATGTTAAACGTCCTCAAATTCAATAGCATCATTTAAGAACAGCATGGACCAGACATGCACGTTTCGGGTACTAAATCCTTGTCAGTCCTCCTCAATCTAAACCATGCAATATTGCCAAAGAGACTGAAAGTTATTAAGTACGAAAATTTACCGAAATACGCATAAGGATGGATGGGATAATATGATGCTACGTTTTGAAAATTTCACGAAATTTTGATATCAGACATTTTCGAATGAGTTGAAGAAACGATCAACTTAGGTTGATCGAAATTGGCTATATGTGCCCTAGGGGACTCCTGGTCCACCGGCGGTAACACTCACTAAATTGTACGACTTTTAAACGTCTTCAAAATTAATAGCATCATTTAAATGTTTAACGTCTTCAAATTCATTAGCATCATTTCAAGCAGATAAATTTACATCATGGACCAGAAATGCACGTTTCGAATATTTCACCCTCGTAAGTGATCCTCAATCTAAACAATGTAATATGACCAAAATCTGTAAAAATAATGTTCTAAATATATCGAAAGAAGTAGCAAGATGGCTGGCATATGATGCTACAGGACCCATGATTTAGAACATCGACGGCGCGTGCGGCTGACCCACAGGGGATGCTTACTCCTCCCGGGCACCTGGTCCCACCTCAGGCTTGCTTAGGGTCCGGCGATGCTCGATTTGGTGCTCTGTTATGAGTGCTGTTGAGATTATCGTCAGGATCTTCTTTAACTCATATGTGTCACACTTGTGCCCTTTGCCGTTTGGAGCTCGTAAAAAAGTTCCCCGCGAGGGGTTTGACTGTAAGTGTTTTGAATATTTTTCCTGACATGGTCGCAATAGCACTTTCTATATAGATATAACCTCAGACAGTGCAATGCATGATCATATAGATTGTTTTTATCTTCGTGCATGAACATCGACGGCGGGTGCGGCTGGTCCACAGGGGATGCTTACTCCTCCTGGGCACCTGGTCCCACCTCTGGCTTGCTAGGGGTCCGTCAATGCTCGATTTGGTGCTCTGTTGTGAGTGCTGTTGATATTATCGTCACGATCTTCTTTAAATCATTAGAAATTTGAGAAAATTTTGTAAAAAGAAATTTTGAAATGCGTTTGAAGAAAGGACAAACCGAAATAGCATATTCCATAAATGTTAAATCACAATTTAAAGTATAATATGTAAACATTTTTTTAATAAAAATTATCTGTTTTAATGAAAGTTAAAATGAACGTTGAAATTATCTACAGAAAAATAAAATAAGATAAGAATCAAAATATGTAAGTCAAAAACGTCTCCGAGCTTTATCCATCGTGAAATAAACACATAAAAAATGAAGGAAGCAAGGCATCTTCTCTTATTTCTAAGATATTTGAAAATAATTATTCTATGTAAATAACAAATATATTAGATGCATTTGATTGCTATTCATACTTTCTTGTGTCTATATCGATCAGATGAATCGTTAAGCACGGTTGTATTCCAAACAATTTTCAATTAATATTTGAAATGTGCGGATTTTTATGATAAACTTATTTTCTAATTATTCCAATATATACAATTTTTTACGCTGTTCACTCATCCAGAACGCCAATATTTACATTTTCATGAATTGCAGGAACTATGCAGTACAAATATATCTTGGTTCAATTCGGGTGAATAATACATCGTGTTCAATAAATTGTGACCTCACAAAACAAAAAATCTTTTTTTTTTTCAAAATGTCTCGCTCAAAAAGTGTCAAAAGTAATCAAAGAAGAGCGACGTCAGGCAGTTGTAATGTTTGAAGCTTGTCTACGTTATCCTGATGTCGCGTAATTCCGAGAAGTACAAATCATTCACGGTTAGCTAGCCGTCATAGGATGAATGAATCAATCATCGGCCTGTAAGACCGTGTGTAAACACCACAGCATGCCGTGATGCCCATACAGTAGGCCATATCGGCCATGACAGAAGTTTCAAAAATTTGTAAGCTGGCAATCATAGCTATGGTCCTCAGTCCCGTTTCCCTACGTTGTGTTTTCTCAAAACCACTCAAGCATAGAATATGGCAGCCGTAAACATAGTGTTAACAGGAGGAGGTTTTAAAAATCTACATTGATTAAAACGGTTGAAATTACCATGATTTGTTGATTGGTTCATTTACATATTGACTTTTCAGAATAGTTTCTTTCCTGCAAGTGACAATTCTACAGAAACAGAAATGCATCTTATACAAAAGGAATCAATAACATCCATACTGGAGGATGAAGAAGAAATAAAGTTAATCGTCAAAAACAAGGTAACACAGCACAGTATTCAGTACTGCAAAATTTTCCAAAGATTTCGTCAGATAGTTGTTTTTTTTTTACAATATGGGAACACTTAATATCAAAATAATTCGGAAATTTAATATTTTGTACAGGTAGTTTCAATTTGATTCTGAAAAACTTATGTTTGCAAATATTTCACAATTATCTTATGTAACATATTCTAGGAAAATAACCAAACTACAGATGTTTTGATGCTGAAAATGAACATGGCTGGCAGAAGTTTCCCATCAGCCTCACATATTTTCAGAGCGGCAGAAGTTGTTGAACTGCAGAGGAGAAGATTTAAGAACTCGCCATGTACAATCGTTTCGCTGTTAGTTAGACATTTTATCCATTATCAAACCATTTACAAATAGATATGTTTAACAGTAATAGTTAAATGACCTGAAGATTTCGACATTGTGCTGAACGTGAACGCATTATGTCCTGAATCCTGCTCTACTGCAAATTATTGATAAGACAACACTCAAAATTACAATCTATCAATTAACGTAGCATTCATTAATTAAATAAGAGATGGGAGGAGATCTCCATCCGGACCCTGTTGCAGCACCAACAGCAAAACACCAAAACACCCGATGCGAAAACACAAAGACGAGCCAGGAAGAAAGGTGAATTAGAGTCCAACGTAGGGGACACTGCAATATTGCCAAGTTAGAGAACATAATGGAATTAAAATACTTCAAACATCGGGTCGCGAGGAATTGCTTTAAAAATTCCACACTGCAATACGAAATAAGTGTAGATATAAAAGAACGAAAGAAGTTAGTTAAGTTCAACCAGTGAAAGGACCGTGGAGGAGAAAGCAACCTCTATAGACATTCGTTTTCTTTAATCCATAAATTCCCAGCATCATTTTGTTTTATTAGTAGTTATAAGTCAGTATAAACACAAATTTATTTTCAAACGATTAACCACATATTTACATAGCCATTATTCAAAGTATTTCGTATTACTGAAAACAGAGACGGATGTACACCATGTGAAGTGTTCTGTGCATTCAGCGATGTAATTGAATACATGAAGGTAGATAACAGAATAGATGTTTTCCAAACAGCAAGGCAACTTCAGATTAGAAGACCAGAGTTCTTCGGCAAATTTGTAAGTGAATCGAATCATTCTTCATATGTATATAATTGTCTCAGCACATGCAGACCCTGTTCATATAATTATCAGAAGAGGTCTTATTTATTTTAACAAATCCAGTTCTCTACTCTTGTAATATCAAAAATGATCATAGATATCTGAGGTATTTTCAAGCAACTGTTCCAATAGAAACTTTAATGATTTTGCCTTAACTTCTAAACTTTAAAACTGAATAACTGGTGGGTAATTCTTCCATTTTTATTAATTGATTTTAGCAAAACTGCTCATTTTTCCGTGTAAATTTTTCAACTGAAATGACTAAATTTGTACAAAAATATTGACGAGATCTTATAGAATAATCAGCTGAATAAACTCCGAATTCCCACTAGTGTTGCTTTTCCGCCGTCTATATTCATGACTTATTGTTTTTGTATTAATATCTATTCAATAGGAAACCTATCGGTATTGTTACCAAATCATCCACGAGTATCTTATGACACAGAGTGTTTATTGCAACAATTAGTGCACAAAACTGGAACTCCTAGAATTGCTAATTAGTAAACAGACCAGGGAGATAGACCTTTTTATTTGAATTGTTCTGCTAAATGTTTTTGTTTATTTAATCAATGCATACAACATTTACACAAAATATTTATTTGTCACACATAATGTCAAACATCTCTCTCTCTCTCTCTCTCTCTCTCTCTCTCTCTCTCTCTCTCTCTCTCTCTCTCTCTTTCACTCTCCCTCAGAGCCAGTAATGTTATCAATGAATGACAATCAAATAAAAAACTCGAAATCATAATCTAGAAATAACAAATACACGGGTTATACATTCTTGAAATGAACATGAAATACGTACTCATAAGTTATTCAGTCTTAAAGTCGAAATCTATAATGCAGAGTTTTCTCACAAGAAAAGAAAAACTGGAAAAACAAACCGAGACAACAACACAGCTCCCTCCACAGAAACGAAGGACAGCTTAATCCTATGTACAATATCCAGAGTCTCAATACAAGTACAGAATGCATTGTAAGTGGCGCTGTTGAATGCTTACAGTCTATATGAATTTTGTCTCTCTGTATTATTAAAAAAAAACAGGGGTTGGGGTTTCGACTCTTGGTCCCGGTATCAGAACTATATATAGTTCTGTTCACTAAATCCAGTGCACCTGTGTTTTTGCGATTCAACCTGTCGTCTGAATTTTCCTATTACTTACTGTTTCTAAGAATTGAACTTTTTTTGTCGTAACTGGAAATTAACTTCAATCTACCCTATCAGCTGTCATCGAACTTCAATATGAAAAGTAAAATATCTATGGGAAATTTCCACTGCCGCCATATTCTTCTCCGTCTCAATAGAAAACAGTGACGTTAAAGCGTCCGACGTCCCGCATTTTCAGTGATTTTACAATAGAAAATCCCCGTTCTTTTTCTAGCTTCTTTGACGTACAACCAAAACAAAGGTATTTTCTTTTACGACTAAAAGAGTACATACATGTATAAGAAGATAATAATTATAAGATATTTTAGAGATAATCGGAAAACATGTTGATCTGGATTTAGTGGACAGGACAGCAGGAGGAACAAATGTAAGTTATGCCACCTTGAGTGAATGCAATGGAGAAAAAGGATATAAAAAATAATTCACAAATGCAATTCTTTACCGTCAGTGATAAGGATCTTAGAAAACGATTCCAAAACAAGGAAATATTAAAGGAAAGGGAAATCAGAATTCTTTCTTTTGTGTGTTAATATTTATATGTAACTAGCGAATTGTTTTCCTTGTTGTATCCCTTCAAGGCTATTCAGTTCCATTTACTGTGTTTACTAATTCATGAATATATAATTTTTTCTATCACAGACACTTTTATCTAAGTAATCTGTAATTATTTTTGTCGATTAACATGAACTTTTTTACATAGATTTTTTTCTTCTACGATATGCACATAACCTTTAAAGAATATGAAGACGTTAAACAAATTAGATATGCATTTGAGTATGTTTGAATGACCTTAATATTTCAAGTATAGGTTCCAATGAGAATCGTTGAATGACCTTAATATTTATATTATTGGTTTCATTTGATGTTTTAATATTCATTTCAATTGGTACGAATTTATTCAATGTTGAAATAAAAGATAGTAAATTCTTCAGTTATGTATTTAATAAATAAATTCAAACGTTGCAAATCGAAACAATATCATCGGAAGCTACAGACCTTTTCCGTATGAAGTAACTGAAATTACATACTAGAAAAGCATCTTGAGTGTTTATTAGGTGAATTACTTTTTTGAAGATCAATGAAACTTATAGGATATATTTACATTAAAAAAGTGTGCAAGTAAGAGGGATGATAATTCTTTCTTCACTTGTCTAAATGCCCGCTTTGAGGGTTCTTTTTCACAGAGACAAGTAGAGTGATGATTCAAAGAATAATCAAGAAACTGTGCAGATGAAAACTAAAAAGAAGATCTCCAGCAAGACCACTTTGCACCACCTACAACGACACACATTCCGGAAATGTAACAAACCATTGCAATGAGACAAAACAATGTCAAAAGCAATAGTAGGGTGAAAGTCATACATAAGAGGACTCACACCAAATGGGCAAACTAAATATCAAAGCATACATATCGAAAACAGAACGTAAGTGACAATACATAAATTTGATGATATTATTGAGCAGCTGGATTCTACTTTGAACGGCTGTTTGCTTTGTAATGGCCAATTATGTGGTGTTAAAGATTAAAAGATTCTAGCACCACTTTCAGTTCATGATAGAAAAGTATTTCGAGGGTGGGACGTTGATCACCCCACCCGAGACTTATATATTTTCCATCCTGACTCAAAGTCCTTTGCGCATCAGAATGACTGAAGGTCATGCTAAATGTATGTTCATGTGAAGTTGATCATATACGTCATAAAGGAACAATCAGGGATGCCGGATCAAATTCTCCAGCACTACTGAAAAGGGAAATCAGCTTAGTATCCAATTTGCGAGAAAATAACACCTCTACAACTCTCCCTTATCAATCCAGAAATGCAAAATTACCGCTTAGTTGAGACTATGATTCAACGACGGGTTTTCGTTTACTGGAAAGTTAATGAGTTAAAGAAGATCCTGACGATAATCTCAACAGCACTCACAATAGAGCACAAAATTAAGCATCGACGGACCCCTAGCAAGCTAGAGGTGGGACCAGGTGCCCGGGAGGAGTAAGCATCCCCTGTTGGCTAGCCGCACCCGCCGTCGATGTTAAAGCACGAAGATGAAAACAATATATAAAGTTCACGCACTGTCTGACGTTATGTCTATGTAGAAAGAGCTAACTGAACAGCTGGAGTTGAATCACTGGTATGGGGAGAATAATCTATTTGGGTTTGTGTTTGGCTTTCATAAACTGATAAATTGTACTGATTTTTCATTCGTCTTTAAATTCAATAATATCATTCAAGAACAGATAAATTCAATATGGATCAGGCATGCACGATTCGGATACTTAACCCTCGTCAGTGATCCAAAATCTTATCAATGCACTATAGCTGCACATGCAAGTACAGACTGAAAACAGTGCGATCATAGACGTCCCTCTTATCCCTCTTATGACTCCGAGGTTGTTAGGGGTAAGTCTTTTTAGCTACCCTTTGCGAAGCTCAAGCGAGCTTTTTTTTTCATAGCGTGTTGTCAGCGGTACGTCATAAACTTTTCACCTTTTCAACTTCATCCTCAGAACAAATGGAAAAGTATGCCACGAGGGGCACCCTTCTTTGATATACTTCTTCTTCAGAACCAAAGCACATATTGACAAACGGAAAGCACCAGGATGATCAAGAATGACATCACGGCATGCCATTTCTGAATTATCGAATTTCAACGATTTTATGAAAACTACATTAATTTATAGGATTCATGTCAGTTAATCATATTATGAAAACAAAACAAAAGGTCAATAATGAAAATCAAGACTGTTTGATCTTTTGAAAACAGGGTAAAAAGGGTGAAAATTTGTTGCTAGAAAAGCAAACGAGAATACTAAAATGCACTCATTTGATTCTCGTTTTAGTTTTCTTTGTTAACATACAATAAAACAGGTTAGAACCTTTCTATTAATGTTAAATGTCTTCACATTCGATATCATCATAAAAGAACATATCAATATGCAACATGGACCGGACATGCAAGTTTCGGGTACTTAAACCTCGTCACATCGTGTGAACCCCCTTGGTAAATCGTACCTCACATAATCCCGTGGGACAGAATAATCGAATACCTTCGGAACTAATTGTTCATATACTTGAATATAACCAATGCGTTTGTTGTTGAAATATTAACAGTGGGTGCGGCTAGCTAAGCAGGGGATGTAGAGCGTGGAGAAGTCGAAAGACTTTATGCTGGTTATATGATTGAAATTGGTGGTTTTTACATTTTCAAAAAGTTCATTCGAATTTTTTAGGATCCAAATCTGATTGATTTCATTTCTGAAATAAGTTGTCTCGCTGTATGTTTGAAGACCTTGCTTGATGCGAGTTAATATTTTCGTTAGCAAAATGGAAAGACAGTTACATTAACTAAAGACATTAACTAAGACATTAACTAAAATTAATGACATTAAGTAAGACAACTTAAATTAAAGACATTAACTTAAATTAAAGACATTTACTAAGACAGTGCATGTGTTTTAGATATGGTTTTAATCTCCAACCTCTAGCTGCTGGTGGACCAGGAGTCCCCGACGGCACAAAGATATACTACAAAAGAGAAGATTTTGGCTTCAATTTAGTTTGATTTCCTTGGGTTGATGGTGATATTCCAAGATTGCTCTCCTACGGCATTTACATCTCTCAGCTCATCAGATACGCAAAAGCTTGCTCCCATGTTTTGGACTTCCATGGCAAAAATAGACAAATTACAAAGAAACTTATCAATCAAGGATTTAGATACCATAAACTTGTATAATCTTTTTGGAAAGTTTACAATAACTTATCTGAACTTCTTTCAAAATTTGGGAACAACTCCAGCATCAGAGTATGTATCATTTGGAATTTCATTATCTTAATTTACGGTGACTTAGTAAACAAAATCAGAAGGATTAAAAGCATATCGAACTTCATCCACAAATGAAAGAAAATTGTTTGTCGCCTGCCTTAACGAGGATATGATCCAACTTCATCAAAAGAACACTGGGCATGGTAAAAACAATGTACTAGACCAATCTACAGTTTTGTACCCTTGTCCTTTCCAACGCTGCACACTGGCTAACCGTGACGACAGGACTCCATGACGGGCCTTGTTTAAATCTCGCTAGAGAAGACTTGGTCCTGATTCTCTGTCCTGTCGGAAAGTTGGCCAGACTTCTCGGGTGATTGATTATGAGCTCGCTTCAGCCAGCAGAACACAGACTGTTATACGCATGCCATAGAATATTTTATATCATTTTACATAGAATTTGTGTTACAAAAGACCGCTGCGTTGAACTGTCTTGTTTACAGTGAGAAAATTATGTTTATACAACTATTGTGCGTCCATGTAGACCTCTGTGTATCCGGATAAGTAGGAGGGTTCTGTGCTTGTAATCCGGATAACCATGCCATTTGCGTATAGCAGATAACCGTCCTTAGTCGGCGCCGGATGCACATTGGTCTCCTTCCTTTTATGTGCTGTCATTATATGTTTGATGTTTTTGTATGTCTGTTTCGATTATTTTGTATGATGTTCTAGGGATTTTTGTAGTGTATTTTTTTGTGGTTTGTAGTTTTTGTCTTATGTCATTTACGTATCAATTTCTTGTGGGGTTGTTTCGCTGGGTGGATGTAGGGTGGTCATGCTTGAGATCATCCCCTTTTCTTTATGTAGCCAAGTTCGATCAATTTCGGTTGGTCGTTTATTCAAATGCATTTAAAAATTTCTGTTTACAAAATTGTGTAAAATTTCTAAAACCTGGATCCTGTAGCATCATATTCCAGCAATTTTGCTACGTCTTTTGGTATATTCAGGATATACTTTTCACAGAGGTTGAGTACCCGAAACGTACATGTCTGGTCCATGCTGCAAAGGGGTAGGGGCAAAAGTGACCATTTTTGGCCCCAATCAATTTTTTTAAAGGTTCTATTTTCTTATTCATTATGCTTCTTCCAAACAAAAAATGACAAATTTTTGGTGATTTTTCGAACATCCTGCCTTTTAGGGCAAAATGATTGAAAGTTGAGCTCTATGTCTGCACATTAGAAATTCAGATTTTTGGCAAGGGAGACACATACCTAAAGTTGTAAGCCATAGAGCAAGGACGTGTAACAGGTTCATACTCATATGGGACATTCCTTTTTATACTCTTAATGTACATGGAAAGTATAAGTTTGTTACATGCGCTTGCTCTATATATACTATTATGTTAAAATCTGGTTGTTATCATTTTACCACTAATTCCCATAGTAATGGGCAAATTTGGCGGGAAATAACAGTCATATTAGTTGATTATATCTATCTTCGATTCAGTTTCAATAAACAACAATATCTCTAATGTTATTTAAAAAATAAAAAAAAAATAGTATGAAAACAATTTTTGAAAATAGCAAGAAATGGGGCCAAAAATGGCAGGTTTTGCCCTTACCCCTTTATCCGTTTGTAAATGATGCTATTGAATTTGAAGACGTTTAACATTTTGGCAATACTGCATTGTTTAAATTGATAATCACTGATGAGGGTTAAACACCCTTGCATGTCTGGTCAATGCTGTTAATTGTTCTTCTCTAAAATGATTTTAATGAATTTGAAGGCATTAAACATTTCTACCAGTTGGTGAGTGACACTATTGGTAGACCATGAGTCCCCGATGGCATATGTAGCCAAGATCGATCAATTTCGGTTGGTCGTTTCTTCAAACGCATTTGAAAATTTCTGTTTACCAAATTGTGTCAAATTTCTAAAACCTGGGTCCTGTAGCATCGTATCCCAGCCATCTTCCTACGTGTTTCGGTATATTTAGGACATAATTTGCACAGGTTTATTACAATATTACATTGTTTTAAATGAGGATCACTGACGAGGGTTAAATAACCGAAACTTGCGTATCTGTTCCATTTTGAAAAAATGTTCTGCTCTAAAATGATGCTTATGAATTTGAAGACGTTAAACATTGCTAGGGGTCCGTTGATGCTCAATATTTTGCTCTATTGTGAGTGCTGTTGCGATTATCGTAAGGGTCTTCTTTAACTTATACAGGACCAACGTTTTATAAATTTCAAGAAATTCTGATAACAGAAATTTTGAATGCGTTGAAGAAACGATCAACCGGTCGCAAAATTGATTTAACTTGGCTACATGTGCCTTTGGGGACTCTTGGACCACCAGTAGTCACACTCAACAAGTGGTACAAATGTTAAAAGTCTTCAAGTTCGACTCGCTCGATATTCTGAATTCTAATTCATTCTGTTTGTTTCACGCATTCTGATTGGTTCACAGGATTTTTACAAGCACGTATAACGATGATATACATGCCGCAAACCGACTCACTTGACATACTTTAAAATTTATTCATGCGTTAATTTGCAAGTTACAAGCTTTAGCGCACTTTTTGCGTATGACGTCATGCTTCCCTTTGTTCTTTGCTCCTGTGACGTCATACTGTGACGTAAAACTCGAGGTATGAGCTTGTAAATGGCGTTCTCCACATGTAAACAAGAGAACAAGTAAGTTTATTATTGATTACACTTTGATTTTTCGCCATTGCAATAAATACAAAGCAGTTGTAGTTCATATTTTGCAGCGCAATAATTTCTGTTGGTCGTTGTAAGTCCTCCGTAGCAACGTCACCTCTGAAGCGATATGTAAGACCCTCTAAGGGGTATAAAAAGTTGAAATATGTCACATGAATTAGAATAGGGATAAACGTACTGTGTTTTGTGGTTCCGACAGGTATATGTTGGATATACTGTTGGAAACATACGTTATACCGTCGGGGACAAGCCCCGACGGTATAACTGCGTTTCCAACAGTATATCCAACATATACCTGTCGGAACCACAAAACACAGTACGTTTATCCCCTAATTAAAGCAAGACTGTTTTTTTTCTTTTTTTTAACCAGTATTAGAGTGACTTTTATCCACATAAATTTACTCTTGCGAAAAAGAAGGAGCTGTTCCGATCCGTCGTTCTGAACAAAGTATACAAGAGAAAAAGTACCAACCGCAGTTCAGGAGTCAATGATCAATCGGGAACATGTCATAATTATAGATTCCTTCAACAAGGCTATCGCAACCCCTCGGACGGAGGCAGGACAAGGTGCCTAGGAAGAGTGAGTATTATCTGACTACAAAATCCGCAGCAAATGCCAATTCTAATTCATTCTGTTTGTTTCACGCATTCTGATTGGTTCACAGGATTTCTACAAGCATGTATAACGACGATATACATGCCGCAAACCGACTCACTTGACATACTTTAAAATGTATTCCTACGTAAATTTGAACGTTACAAGCTTTAGCGCACTTTTTGCTTTTGACGTCATGCTTCTCTTTGTTCTTCGCTCCTGTGACGTCATACTGTGACGTAAAACTGCAAGGTATGAGCTTGTAAATGGCGTTCTCCACATGTAAACAACAGAGCAAGTAAGTTTATTATGGATTACACTTTGGTTTTTCGCCATCGTAATAAATACGAGGCAGTTGTATTTCATATTTTGCAGCGCAATAATTTCTGTTGATCGTTGTAAGTCCTCCGTAGCAACGTCACCTCTAAAGCGATACATGAGACCCTTTGAGGGGTATAAAAAGTTAAAATATGTCACATCAATTAGAATAGGGATAACAAACCCCGACGGTATAACTGCGTTTCCAACAGTATATCCAACATATACCTGTCGGAACCACAAAACACAGTACGTTTATCCCCTTAATATAAAAGTGTCAAATGTAGTAATGTCTAAATAGGTAAAATATTGTCAAATTGAAATGTCGTACTGATGAGTGTCCTGAGTCCTTCTTGATAGGCAAATGTCGAGATGTGCCATCAGTTCTTTGTACCCACCACAAAAAAAAAAACTTTTCAGTTACAACTGAAACGGTGTCTATAAATAACCTTGAGCAAGCAGCCTACTTGTGAGCCCTAAGCATGAATTTTTCGTACTAAGAACATGCACTTGGATAGCATGTTAAACGTCTTCAAATTCAATAGCATCATTTAAGAGCAGATAGATTTTCAGCATGCACCAGACATATTAGTTGTGGAATAAATACGCAATGGGCAGGCGAAGAGGGAATGTTGCTTCACATGGAGGGGTATTTCAAGCCAATTCTAATACAAAAAACACGTATTTCGAAAATTCCTCATCAGAGCCACATTGATTTATAAACACAACAAAATTTATTTCAGTAGCGCGATTTATTTGATTTTTTTGAATTGTTATCTGCTTTGCAACTTGTGCAATGAGAGAATGGCTTCAAATTAATTAAAAGTAGGACAGATTCAGAAGCATAGTTAAGTAATATCTATGACCAAAATAGTATAGGGGGAATGGTGCTAGAATGTCGACTCCATTTATTTCGATGATATCTTAAAATGAAATAATAAGTTTGCAAAATAGCAAATTAATACATGATGTCAAATTGACTAAAGGCCATAACTTCTTTCAGGCTACAGATCTGGAAATAAACTAGTTAATACACTTTTTTAAAATCTGAAGAAAGAAAGTTAAAGTTGTCTTAAAAAGAAACCAAAAATAATAGAAATAAATTGGAAATTCCATATTTTCGTAGAAGAGGATGTTGACTCCATATCAGACTAGTTCATTGATTAAGAATTACCGTTTTGCATCAAGGATCAACAAGTATCAGCCTTAAGCACATTAACATATTTCTTTTCTTTGGTGAAATATTTTAAGCAGCTTATAAATATATATCGTGGGAAAATGGTACACTGACGTGTTAACAAATGACTCTATCTGTACTGAAGAATGTCCCCCTTTTAGAAGAACAGCTCAAGAAGCTCACAGAAACGTGTTCTCCTTTCATTCACATCTTTATTTCTTTAAACACATCTTCGTTCCTGATACTCGCAAAGTTTGGCAAGGGCGGTTGAAGAGGCCCTTGAAGTCTAACATTTCTTCCGATGAAACGTTTCATAATTGTTCTCAAAATCATAGACTGGGTATCCCTACGACGATGGTCTCGACTCCGCAAAATTTTTTTTTATGTGCTCAGATTTTTGGCTCTCTATAGGTATAAACACTAACATCATGATGACATGGTTTATACAATTATACAAATTGTGCTTTGTGGTGAGAGTTATTCTGTAAGTATTGATTATTGTTAGTACTGTCATACATATCAAATAATTTGTACCAAGTATAGGATACTATTTATAGTATCCGAGCCTTATATAATCATCATCGCACTTTTTTTTCTTTTTTTTTCTTTTTTTTTTTTAAATTATATTTTATTTTATTTTTTATCATTCAATTCATATTCAACTGATAAACATTTGTAGTATCATATCAAAACATTTATATGTAAACATCTTCAAATTGAATATATCAACATTAACGTTAGAGTTGTTAGTGGTGCGACGAAGTAGTTAAATCGATATGGCTAATATTAATTCGGTCAGCGCATGTCACGTGGCTGTGAATTAGGGCGAAACTGACAGTTGGGACGGGTGTGACAGATGGCTTTATTCGTTTGGATTGAAACTTCTGTGGATTTCGATAATGTGGAATTATTATGACATAAGAAATGAAGGTAGGGATTAATAATTTCTTTCATTTAATTGTCGATCCAATGCTGTAAATGCTTTCTAGATGCTGATGTTGACATTTTAGTTTGACCACGTGTTTTACTAAAATGATCCAAGAGTCATATGTCGAAACCGTCTCAAGTGTCCCACTTCTTGCACAGAAAACGTGACACCCGAGAAGAATTCAAAGCCTGACTCTTAGAAGCTATGTAAGATATTATTCAATTGATCTGTATTGAATTTAATAGTCATAGTTTTTGCCATTTATCCAGTAAGTGTATACATGGTAAATTTACTAATTGTTTTTCAGTTCCTACAGTTCAGATTATTCGAGAGCTACAGACAGAATTTGTAAGTACATTGTGGACCATTGTATAACACTAAAAATGTCAATTTTATAAATTATTTGTAAATCATATTATAAATCATAGACATGTGCATATTTTTAAGTATATATACTGGCAACGTAAATATAACATCATAGATCGTTCGTAATATTCATTTCTACGATAATTATACTTTTGTTTGTTTTCGTTCTCTTTTTATTTTATTTCATTTCACGTTGAGCGAGAGATGCCTACAGACTTTTGCTATATCCTTTGGTATCCTCACCTTCCGATGTTCATACAGAGCTACGACAGTTTTAAGAGTATCCATGAATAACCATCTACAGCTGATCTGTTTAGTTTTTGTTTCACTTAAGTGATATGTTTTATAAATGGTATATGCAAACATTGTTATCAAATAATTTATAGAATCATAATTTTCATCTTGTACTTTATATCCTATCACAATATTTTTTAGTGTAAATAATTCTTTTTCTATTCCTATTTTAACAAATATTTCTTTTATGAACTGTCTAAAGTTTTCGAAATATTTACAATGTATGAAATAATGCTCATAATCTTCAGTTGCATTACAAAAATTACACAGATCATTGTCGCTAAGTTTCCATTTATGTAACAATATTTTGTTTGGTAAAATTTTGTAAAATAGTTTCCACTTGAACATTTTTATCTTATTATCATCAAGTTTATTAAATATGAAATTTAGTGCATTTTTAATTATTGATTTTGAGATGTCAAATTTTCTAGCCCAATGTGTGAATATTGCTGGTTCATCATACAGATCATTCATGTATGTTTCATAAGTTATTTTATTGTTTAGATCTTTTAATGAGAGAATTTTATGTTGCAGGTTTATTTGTATTGGAATTTAAATATGAAATTTACTCAGATCTTTATTTTTTATTTCCTTTAGCCATTCGATTGGGATACACTTTTTAATTATTGCCAACTCTGCTATCCAGTTAATTTTATGTTCAAGTTTAAGAACTACTAATCTTTCACTTATTTTTCCATTTGCATCTATAATATCTTTTATTGTCAAGATATTGCTGTCAATCCAATTTTTAAACATTAGTAGTTTCCCGTTTAATTTTATGAATTGATTTCCCCATATTACTTGTTTAGTTATCTCCATTGGTTTTTTTGGTTTTGCTTTTTGGCCTCCTCCTAATTTATTCCATGCTTTTATAACATTTATGTAAAATTGAGATATGAATGGTACTGTTTTATTAAAATTGTCATAACTGTCTATATTCATTTTTAATATCAAGAAATCTTTTCCATAGTGATTCATGTAGTTACTTGGAATAATTTTCCATTGTGCTTTCTCTTTGTTTAAAAGTTTTATCACCCATCCTATAAGTAATGTGTTAATATGTGTTTTTAAGTCTATGAGTTTCAGACCACCTTTATCGTATCTTTGAATAATTGTTTTTCTTTTAACTTTATCCTTTTTAAATTCCCAAATATATCTAAACCATATTTTTTCAATTTCTTTTATCTTTTTATCTGTTATTGGCAGTACAGTTGCCAGGTATGTTATGTGTGGTATCAAAAGTGATTTTACTATTTGTATTCTTCCTAACATTGTAAGTTTACGTGCTTTCCAAGAATTTATAATTGCCTTTATTTTATCTATTTTTTCATCCCAATTAAGAGAAACTATATTTTTATCTGTTTTACTAAAATATATTCCCAATGATTTTACTTTATCAGGTTCCCAATTTATTCCTTCATAATCTTTGTGGACACTATTGTGATTTCCTAGTTTAATTCCTAATGATTTACTTCGATTTAGTATAAGGCCAGAGAGGCTACCAAATATTTCAATTAGATTTAAAGCTTTAGTTATTGATGATTTATTTTTTAAAAACAAGGTGGTGTCATCGGCCAACTGAGCAATTTTAAATTCTTTATCTTGGTTTTTAGCTATAACTATTCCTTCTATGTTTTTATCTTGCCTTATTCGTGCTGCCATAGTTTCCACTGTCACCTGGAAAGCATATTTAGTTCCGCGCTGAATTGACATAGGCAGAATTTCAATATCATTTAATTTCCATTGTTATTATTAAGAAACGACGATTCTGATTGGCCGAGAAATTTTGTTGATACCTGTATCAACACAAAACGGAAGTACGCGCTTAGCAACGTCATAAGCAACGTCGTTAGCAACACGATTTCAAAGCTGCAAATAAACGTTCAAAAGCGACGTAATGAAATGATAAGTAATCAATGTAAATTTTTTTTGGTTGATCGAGGTATCAACACCAAAAATTGAGGGAAAACTTTTGCATCTTGCGCTACGCGCACGATGCAGTTTTCCCTCAATTTTTGGTGTTGATACCTCGATCAACCAAAAAAATATTACAATGATTCCTTAAGTCAGTAAAAAGGATGTTAGACAGACAGACGGACGAAAAGACGATGGTGAATTTTACAGTTCACCCTTTTTCGGTTTAAAGGGTAGGGATGCGAACATTTTGTAACTAATACGTGTAGACCTGTACGTTCATGAAAAAAATTTAAGAAAAAAAGTTTTAAAATCACCAATGGAATACATTCTGTGATTTGAATGACAAATATGGATAATGACCATATCCCAATACACAGTACAAAATCGATAATTCAGAAAATCATAAACCGAAAGCATACAAAATCAGGATAAAACAAGAACAAAAGAAAACAAAGAGAAACCTCCACCATATGAAAAGAGGCGAACTCCCAAAATTGGAGTGAGACCAGATGCCCAGGAAAAGTAGGGCTTTATTAAGCCTATCATATTCATGAGCATCACTATCATCTATAATATGCTGGTAATCATTTCTGGTCAAGAATGATATATTCAGAGAACACTTCACCATGTTTTTTTTTTATTTTGTTTACATCTTATGATATGGTGCACGTAAATAAACAAAATTTTCTGTTGAAGTGTTCTCTAAAAATAGATTACCATCATATAAATGATAATCATATGATAGACCTAAAATGAATTCAAATAAAGTAGATTTAGACAGTATTTACCATCTAGAACTACTTCCGGGTTGAATCCCTGTGATTTTGGCAAGAGGAAATTAAAGCTCTGAATTGTAGATGGCGCCAGGAAAATTCACTTTGGCATTATTTAAACTGTTTGGCATGAAGTACTACTGACGAGGATTAAAATATCCGAAACACGTGTCCAGTACAACAAAATTGCTACAATAAAACATTTTATTTCAATATCGACAACTTTATACAAAATTAGTATTTGTCTATATTGAAAATAAAAACAAACGAACAAAAACAAAATTCAATACAAAAAGAAGGAAACTAAAAGGAGAAAGGAGTAGAATATATAAACACATACAACACAACTTCATGTAGGTATGAACTCGTGCTACAAACACTTAAAAATACAATAAAATATCAAATAATAAACATGATAAATGATGGAGATCTCTATCAGGACCGCACCTGTACTTTACCCCCTCCTTTCGGACGGCACAACTTACAGATCGGAATTGCTTTAGATCAAGCAAAAGTGTAATGAAAACAAAAACATTCTTCACGGAAAGTAGTCTAGGTTCATTGGAATAGAATTTATATTTTGCGTGTGTGACAATGTCCCTTCGAAATGCGATGTCCGAAGTCCGAAGTCCGAGAGCATGAAAAATGTCTAATGAGAGAAATTATAGCAAATATTTACATCAGACGTGGGTCAGTCCGCCCTTTTGTGGCCATGTCATTTACAAGCAAGCAGATTGTTCTGCATCATACCTGATTTCATTAATGATGGATACTGCTCCTATGTTTATTTCCGCAATTTATTTAGATCCCATAAGTAGTCAAAACTTAAGAACCAACATTTCATAGATTTCCCTAGTTTGCAAACAGTATATCTTAATATTTCAAGTAAGTAAATAAAGTTTCTTTAGTTTTATCTTGCAACTTTTAAAGTCACCTGTACGCTTCAAGTCACCTAAATGATCTGGAAGTTACTGTATACATGTTTACATCAATTTACTAAAAAGTCAAAACTCATAAATGTACAAAGCCATGTTTAAAAAAGAGAAAGTTGTTTCATGTACATGTATGTATCGAATGTGCATCATATCCTCTTATTAAAATGTATGTATTCATAAAAACAAAATACGATTATCTAGTCCACATCTTCTTATTTTGATCCTCTTTTCTGTGCTGTGCTCAAGGCGCATCCGTCTCAAAAACTTTTGATTCGCACTTGTTATTTACAAATACAGAGATTAAAGTATGCTTTTCTTCCGCATTCGCCCCGATTGTATCTGTAGGTTTCGGAAGCACTGCATTTTTGTATATAAACAAACTAAGTACATCTATTTTTTACCCCCGCTAGACTTACTTTTACACCTTTACAGATCGAGCCACGAATTCACTTCAACTTAAAAATAGATTTTTCCGTGGCAAGTCGTGACGCAAAATGTCTGGTGAACCATGAAACTACACTCCAGTACTGACTGCTACGGATTGGTACGGATTGATACGAATCGAGTACGGATACATTTAAATTTATGTAAGGATTTAAACGGATATCGTCCCGACTTTGCTACAACTAATTGCTACTACTCGCCTACGGATAGATACGAATTGTGACGACACGCGTACGTATAGATTCGGAGTGCTACAGAAAACCTACGGATTGCACAACCCAAGCACGGATAGCCACAATTCGTGCACGAATAACTACGATAAACATAAAAGAAGTGCCTAACAGTTATTCAGTCTAATTTTAAGTCAAGAATGTGAAAAAAAAAAAAACGTTCAAATATTAAACAATCACTATTAAGAGTCTTGAGTGCAAAGATACGTATCCAAGTTCGATCAACTTTGGCTGATCGTCTGCTTTTTCAACGCAGTAAAATATTTCTGTTACATTAATTCTTAAAGTTTCCTAAACGTAGTTCCTGTAGCATCATATCCCACCCAACCTGCTGCCTCTTTCGATACATTTTGGACATAATTTTCACACTCTTTGGCTATATCATATTGTTTAGATTCGAGATCACGGACGAGGGTTAAGTACCCGTAACGTGCATGTCTGGTCCATGAGTACATGTATGTAAAAGTATACGGGGCCGGATCGTCCGGGGTACCTGTGGCCGGATGCGTCAGTGGCCGCATCGACTGGGGTCAGAGAGCCGTGGCCAGATTGGTTTGTGGCCGGAACGTCTAGAAATCGATCAATATCCCTTCAACGGTTTTCTTTACCATTTTACTTTTATCTATTTGTTATTAGAAGTTAAACGTCCTATTTCAAAAGCAATATTTTAAGAACAGATAAATTCTTAGTGAAGAGAAGCGAACCTTTAACCATTTACGTCGGACTCTATATTTAAAACAGGACGAATGGTTGTCAAAGCAAATAATCTTGATCCAGTGGATTGAAGGGAAAGTACATTGAAGTGTATCAACGAGCATTTATTTGACAGAAGATGACCTATAACAATACTCAGTTGCTGATCCCAGAGCGAAAACGATAACAACAGAATAATCGCATCACTGAGAGACGTGAACATGAATCCGACAAGTAAACAGTATCGACTCAGAAATCTAAAATGGACTAAACGGACAGGTATTGCTATGCGGATTACTTGCAAACAACTCGGCTAAAAGGTCTAATAACCCCTTTCTTGTAAGAATGCTATTAAATCGACGCCAAACTTTGTTAGGGGCTGATTATCACAATTGTCTAAATGTAAGTCATCAAAAGGATCGCATTATTATTCAAAACAGGTCAAATTTGCAGAATGGACCAAATATAAATGTCCCGGAAATTGAACCATCGTCAGTAATAATAAAGCCAAAACTATGAGTATCCAAACAGTGAAAACATATATAAAAGATTACAAAAGAGTCGAAGAAAGGATAGGATTTGATACTAAAGGACCTATTCTTTTGAAATTTCATGTAATTTAATGATCAGAGAATTTTGGATGCTAATGAATAGCACGATCGAGTATATTAATCAGAAATTTGCTACACTAGCAGTGACACTCATCAAGTGGTGCAAGTTGACTCAAACTAACATAAAACTCACAAAAAGAAACTGTTTAGCAAATTGAAACAAGCTAAGTCAAAGCCTGTGATCTTCGACCGATAAAGTCAAACAAATTCTAATTTGAATTTCTGTAAGGCCATTTCGTGAGGACCCACGTTATAGTCGTATTTTTTTTTTAAATTTCATTAAGATATGATACAGAATCGACCCTACAGGAAATATGGAGCCACGCACTTGTAATTGTATAGCAATTGTACAAATTAAAATTCAAAAATAGAAACAAGAGGACGCTCTTGAATGAATTATGGCGGCTCCGCTGGAAGCATCAATGGTGATAATTTTTAAATATTTGAATCAAGAGTCTGATGCAGAAAATTGGTTTGAAATTTTCTTTAAAAAAATATAGAGTTGGAACGCTTCAATGTCATTGTCTTCCTTGACAAGATTCGGAAAAGACGTCGACATATAATGAAATAAAGTCATGAAAGTTGGTATCGTGCAAATTAATCCATAGAATAGTATTTCAAAAGTTTCGTTTCGTTTCGATCTGTTTTGTTTCGTTTCAATCTGTTTCGTTTCGTTTCGATTTGTTTCGTTTCCTTTTAATTTTTGTTTTCGTTTCGCACTTTACAGGGACCCCCTAGCTCGAGTGAATGTCGGGGACTAAACCAACATAATTAAAATCCAGCTCCCCTCATTTAGTAAACTACATAGAAATAAAGAGAGCTGATTTTCAATTAGATTGGGACGAAACAATCCGTCATAAAAGATTAACCTTTACTTTGATTCTAGGTCCATGGTGTTTAATTCACCTCTGTACCATTCTATATTTCTATACTTTATTTAGGGGGAGGGGTTGAAAGGCATAATGTAATGATAGTTTAACGAATAGTGAGCTTAGGAATGTAAGTCACTTGAACTGCCTCCCCAGCAGGCTAGCTTCACGATACAATTTGGTGGCAGCGGAGTAGCTTTGGGTCAATGGAAGGCCCTCTGGGTAAGTAATTCGTGACTCGGTGGTTCATGTACCCAGGTTTCGAACCATATATATGGTCACGTGCACGAAGGTACTTCTGCTCAGTCAGTTGCCGTCCATGTTGGATTAGCAGAAGTAGCAGCTGAAACATGTTGTGACAGAGGAAAGCCATGGATTTCCCAAAGAGAACTCACGCAAATGAGCCGGTAAGCTTCGGGGACTAAGTTTCTCCGATAAGGGTGGGGGAGCTGTAACGAATAGTGAGCTTAGGAATATGTCATTGGAACTGCCTCCCCCGCATTATCGGGAATGCTGTCAAAAGCGAAAAAAAAAAAGAAAAAAAAAATAGAGATGAGTACTAGAGCTGTTCAGTTTTATTTAGCTTACTGAATTGTTTTATTTTATTATATAAAAAGATATATTTATGAATATATGGAAATGAAAGCCAGTTAGCGAACATTTTTAAATACTTACCCCCCAAAATCGTCAAATTTTCTTATTTTCAGTATAAATCATTATATCATTATTCATTCTCTTGATCGTCAAAAAGGGGTCTAGCTTTGCCAGAGATTCAATAAAACAATCGTCGGAAACCAATGGTCCCTTGTCCTCTGAGCAATCTCATTAGGTCTTCCGACTTCCGTCGGAAGACCTATTGTTTTCGTAACCGTGGAAAATTGGATCAGCGATTTCTCAAGAACCCTGTAAGCTAGGACAATGAAAGTTCTCCAACGTTACGTTTGGAGTAAAAGCTAGATTGGTCTTTTTTATTTTTGGTCTCTGTTATTTTTTTTATCATGTTTTTTAGTAGATTCAAATATTTGACGGGAGCGTCGAATTACTCAAAAGGACCGAAAATTTCATGTTTTGCTATTTGTAAGCTTAAATATCTCGTATTTTGCTATCTACAATTTCCATTCTTTTTGAAAGTCGACAGCCATGCAAGATATGAAATGCTAGATGCACACTGTAACGATTTATTACGATGACGTCCTTCACCGTCCTTCATATTTCCAAATTCAGAAGTTCATAGGAGGAAGACACTTTTTTGCTTATAATAGTAAACAAAAATTAAGCTTATGAAGTTTCCTAAAAATTTCAATATTATTATTTTTTATCCATATATCTGTCTTATTTAGTCTTTCTGATTTTTCCTATCTCTTACTGTTGAAAAGATATGAGCATCGAAATTTTGAGTTGGGTATTCGATACACCTTCACGCCAACAGATCGGGCGCACACTAAAATTGGAAGTCCGAGTCCGACTCGATCGAGAAAAGCAGTGTTGAGATTTTCAAATTCCGATTTCACGGCAATGATGAATATGCATTTCATAAATACATTTCGATATACACAATTTGATTTTAAAACAGTTGATTAATTTAGAAGAGATCAGCTACAAACCAGAATTTACACACAAAAAGTGGTAGTTTGATTCCGATTTCTAACCTACAAACCTGTTTCTAAACTTCAATAACTATATTTTGAACATCAAGTTTAATTTCTAATTCTAGCAAACGTTCGAACATAATTTTCGGTTGGTTTATTTACAAATTGATGAACAATTTCTCCAACATTCTTCCCTCCCCTCGTTTTTCGAAAACAGTTCTGTTTACATTGAACGATGTCGCCATGATGGAAATTCAAAATAAACTTTGAAAAAAGGGAAGGGGGGGATCCAAATTTGAACCTGCACAGCGAGAACCTCATGGTATTTATATATATATATTGAACGTAACTTGTTATTACCATTTCTCTTCTCAAGAAAATTGGTTCTACAGCTACGAGCTCGCCTTTTTTATGGGGGAAGGGGGCAGGAAGAATTTGCAAAAAAAAAAAATCCCGGCTCTGAAAAATGCTGAAAAAAATATTCCGGCCCAAAGGGCCGGCAATTTTTTTTTTCCCGGACCATGCAAAAGTAAGGATACATTGCATGATATGGAAATTTTTGCTGGCCCTTTGTGCCAGACAATTTAAAGTCAAAAAATTAATTAATATAAATACAAACTGTTCACATAGCTGTATCTACCAGAGACCTAATACGCATAGGCACAAAAATCTAGAAAAGGTTCTATTTAAACATCATACAATCTGTCTGAAATTCGCTAATTGCAAAGAGACATCTGAAGGAACGGTTATTAACTCATACTCTGTAACAGCGGGGAGTTTAACTTACACAGACATTCACAACATTTGACAATTTGTTTAAATCCGGCCCGAAGAACCGGCGAAAATTTTTCTCCGACTCTGGTAATGGCTGAAAAAAATGGCCTAACCCCTGCTCCGAAAATTTCTGAAAAAATTTTACCGGCTGGCAAAAGAATTCCTGCCCCCCCCCCCCCCAAATCAAATGGTTGCTCACCCAACAATTATCGGTTTGAAAATTTAATGTTACTGCTATTTGAAAACTTAAATATATAATATAAATACATGTAATGTGACGTCCTTCATATTTCCAAACCAAAAATTGTATAGGAGGAAGACACTCTTGGTTGCAACCGCAACAAGAAACCTTTCTAGTTGTAATAGCTTTGGGTGAAAAAGGACGGACTGGGGCCCTCTAAATCCGTAACTGACATGCGATTCCTTGACTGACGTTTGAATGAACAGAAATATGTTTAGCACCCCCCTTTTCCCTCCGAAGTTTTTCGTATTTTATGCTTTTTCTACCAATAAAATGATAGGTGCTTTTATAAAGAACTGTATATATTTGTAATTCAATAAAAAACAAGCATCGCCTTTGATTTCAGTTCACAATAACAAATTATTTACCTTTACTTAGGATTAATCACCCCCCCCCTTTTTTTTTTTCTCCTCCCGTATTTTCTCCTCAGAAATTTGAATTTCTAATTATTAAACAAGGCCACACTTTTAATTTTATATGTAAACCAATATTCTTGTCGTACACTTTACTTCGAATCTGCATGCACATCTTAGGGAAAAAATGATTACCTTACAGAATTGATACACCTCCCCCCTCTTTTTTTACATTAACCTTAGAGTCAACGTGACCTAATCAGTCAGATTTATTTTATACAGATAATACTAATAGCAATGTCATATTTATTTATTTATAGAAACCGCTTTGAATTACTGAACACGATATAATGAATAATTTTCTCATATATATAACAACTTTTTAGGATTTCCGGCCCTTAAAGTCTTGCGCATGCTGTTATAATAGCGGAAATTATGACTTTTTCATATAATTTGTATTTTCAATATTCGGACATAACTTTCATCTATTTCATGCATTTTATTTCTATGTGTTTATTTGTATCTCCATATCTTTAATTCTATGAGACAATTTTCGTTTATTTGTAAAAATACCCTACGGTCATTGAAGTGTTAACAATGTCTACAGCTAAGGGACAGTCACTTCATATTGCGTACTTAATCCGTCTTTAGAATTTCTATATTCTTTACATCAAAAGGGGCAGAGTGTCATGTCCACTTACAAAACCCTATTGATTGATTGCTTTCTTTGTTACTCAATTTACTCGTCTCTCTATTCTGAAATCTATATTGACTCACACATGTCATTTTATGTTTAATCCTCTAATTAATCTTATTTTCTTGAATTTGAATAGAATCTTTAGTTCGGAGGTCAGACGTTGAACTGACAACATCCGTCTCGTCTTGATAAAGTTGGAATTTTGTTATTGTTTATTTAATATCGCATCTTGGACTTTTCAATATCCATCGTTGAAGTGTGCAATAAATCATCGAAACTCGGATTCATATCACTGACTTATCCTTTACGTCTTTATTCTTTCCTTATTCGGAGCGCTTCGGGAATACGGCCAGCGACGCGCCAACATTCCAGGCTCCAGTCGCCGACAGACGACGTCGGGCGAACTTTCCGTTGTCACCAGACGACAACACGTCTTCTACATTTTCTCTTGTTATACTGTGTTGATTTCTATCGTAAAATATTGAAACCATCGTAACTGATTAAATCTTGGAATAATAACGTTGACTTTTCATAAAATTTACGAAAAAGTGTGATCGTATGGGTTTTTCTCATTTTCAGCGATTTTCTCACATAAAATCAACCTTTTGCCCAAATTTCACCACTTGCCCATCGTCCCTGTGTGTCCGATTTTTTGTGGTGGTGGAATGGATATTCAAGAAGTCAAAACCGTTGAAAACCTTTGCAATTAGTTCCCTTTCAAGTCACATTTTAGGCTAGATTGACTGGACTACAAGGCTCGTCATGGTACAAGCAAATCTGACGATCGAAACTACTAGTATACATGTTTACTTGATATGAAAAACAAAAGGAAGCTAAAGTTTCTAACATGTTTCCAAGTGGTTTTCATTATGGAAACTAGCTCATATACAAAGTTAACAAGATGATTATATCCCTATATTTTTAAAAAATATTGCAATGGAAACAGGAGATGCTGACCTCTTCCTGGGCACTGTTCTCCACTCCATATTGGGATTTCGCTTCTTTACATGTGGTGGAATGTTTTTCTTGTTTGCTTTTGTTCCTGTTTATCCTGATTTTGTATGCCTTTGGTTTATGATTTTCTGAATAATCGATTTTGTATTATTTATTGTGATATGTTCATCATCCATATTTTTCATTCTAATGGGAGGAAAAAATATCATTGGAGCAATAATTTTACTATTTGAAAACAAAACTTCCGCCAAGCACTCTCCTGAGTTTTAGTTTGTTTTCATGCATGTTACGATTGGATTGATGCCCGTTTTGTCTAAATTCATTCTGATATGGCAATAAGAAAATATCGGTGTTTGAGAGCACCAACTAGATGTGAAAAAAAATTGCGCTACAATGTAGGTTGCTTATTTTTTAATGCAAATGTGTGATATACATTACATTATGCACATAAGTATCAAGCAATTAGACTTTGCGTTAATGTGAATAAAATAGATAAGATCAGGTTCTGACAATAGCGGATTACTTTGATAGTCACGGAAGGAGGATGGAAGTGTGTTAATACTCATCTAAATACTAGTTGTAACAAATAACAGCCTTTTTTTTGTTTAAGAACAAGACGAAGTCCGAATGAAATGGATAAGTGATTGATTGTTTCTTTAAGTATCACAATGACTGTTGTTCGATTAATAATTCACTGTCTCCTGTTCATTTAGTGAAAGTGGCTTTCGGTAAGTAGGAATGATTTCTTGAAATATTTTTCTTTATACATATGTTTGCGTCAGTAATGCAACTTTTGAAAATGCCTAACTAAAAAAAAGATGTACTCAACAATAGAATTTTAAAGAGGTCAAATAGACTAATTGCAATCGTGTGAATTTGGTATATAGATATCGCGGTTCCAGTACTGGAAATCATTAATCCCTAATTTAGACTTTCAGAGTTTATCAAATTCAGCGCAAACGTTTTGGTTGATAAGTCAATGTTTAATGTGTTAATTTATCGGCTCTAAAATGAGCTTATGAATTTGAAGACATTAAACATCCGAGGAAGCATTGGTGGCAATTTGTAATGAGTAGCAAGTCGAATCAAGACATTTAAGATAGGGAAATGGTGGGGGTGGGGGTGTAGAGTACATGCACGTGTAAGGCTCCGTGGAATTTTGTGCAGAAAGAAGTCTGATTATTAGATTTCGTTTGACAGGTCAGGTAAAAAAATATTCATATTAGACTTTTTTCACCCTGACGGACTTCGTACTTCGCACTTCGAGCTTCGTACTTCGCACTTCACATTGAGGAATCAGTCGCGTAGCTGCCTTCACGTATTAACACATAAGCAGAGTCGCAGAGTCATCTACAATTTGATTTGTATACTCGATGGAATTGGTATATCGCAATTCCCGCACTACTGGCAACCAACAGTTTATACTATCTATCATAATCAAAGTGCGAAGTTCGAAGTACGTAGTGTTAAGTTCGTCACGGCGAAAAATGTCTAATAGACTTTTCTTGGCGGACTTAGCACTTCGAACTTTGTACTTCGCACTTCGAACATTGAAGAATCAGTGGCGTGGCTGCCGATAACGTATCAACTCATAAGCGTAGTCATCTACATTTTGATTAGTATACCCGATTGGAATCGGTATATCGGACTTCCTGTACCACTGGCAACCCACTTATAAAACTCTCTATAATAATTAAGTGCGAAGTTCAACAAAGTACGAAGTGCGGAGTTTGTCATGGTGAAAAATGTCTATGATAGGATAAATGACCTTGAATTTTTCTTAATGTAAGAATATGAAGTACACTCTGCTGTAACCTTTCATGAAATAAACTAATATGGATTTAAATATAAATAAAATGCGCTAGTAAGGTGACTCAGATCCATAATCGATAGTTAAACTCATAAGGTCTTCAGAGGCCCTGCCAATAAGCATCAAGCTTTGGGTGAAAGTCAAAATTTTAAAAAAGGCTGAAATGACTTGATAATACAGCAACATAACAAGTTAAACAATATGAATGTCAATATTGAACATTTAATTTTGAAAAAAGATGTTTTTACGCGTTGTCATGGTAACCAACACAGAATCATGAAAATGACTAAAAAATCACTGTTATGTGTCTTCAACAGCAGAAATATGTAAATTCTACATACATTTTCTGTAGCATTAATAAAAGTTGAAATTTGGTTCTGATGAAATCTTATATCATAATTCATTTTCAATAACATACACGGTTGCTATGGTAACCGAAAATACGAGTACTTTAAGGTTTTCTACAATATGCAAAATTTAGTTAGTTTTGATCAAAGTGCGCAACCACTACCAATAATGTTACTTAGTTTTCAGTAAATACTAATACATGTACCTAAATGTTTAAAAAAATGCAATAAAATTGGGTATAAGTAAAAGTGTTCAAACAGTTACATCTGCATTTCAGCAAATTTTACTCCTCTACTTCTCGTCTCAGATATGATTATATTTTCTCCCTTAAAGGCAAATAAACACTGCATGCTTATATGAATATTTACTTAACACCCCTCCGCAACCATTTATTTCCATAGCAACCGGAAAATAACCAGTTATCGGACACTTATTTGACACATAAAAGGACCACTTCCAGCCTTCCTTTATCAACGAG